>MU158759.1:1038757-1067174 GCA_015888305.1 Antheraea pernyi
GATGAAATATCTGGGCCTCACCCTGGACGGGCGCTGGCGGTTCGGGCCCCATTTTGCGGGGCTCGGACCGCGAATTGGTGGGGCGGCTGCGGCACTCGGCCGGCTACTCCCCAACGTAGGGAGTCGTATGGGAGTCGTGCGAGCGATGGCCTCCTACGGGGCTCCGGTCTGGGCCGACGCCCTCGGTGCCGTCAACGTGCGTGCGCTGCGAAGTGCGCAGCGCACGGTGGCACTGAGGGCGATCCGGGCGTACCGGACGGTGTCCTCGGCGGCGGCCTTCACGCTCGCCGGCTCCCTGCCCTGGGAGCTGGAGGCAGGAGTTCTCGCCGCCGTGTACGAGTTCACGGCGGCGAGGAAACGAAGGGGGGAGCCTCCGGCTCCCAGGGAGGTAGAGGCGGAGAGACGGCGTCTCAGGGGGGACGCCGTCGAAAGGTGGCAGCAGGACCTGGCGGACGAGCGATTCGGGCGGTTCACAGTGGACGCCGTCCGCCCGGTCCTGCGGGAGTGGACTGCCAGGGAGTGGGGCTCCCTGACGTTCCGACTGGTGCAGGTACTCACCGGACACGGTTGTTTCGGGTGGTACCTGCACCGGATCGCACGCAGGGAGCCGACGGCCGCCTGCCACGAGTGCGGCGCTGACGAAGATACCGCGCAGCACACGCTGTCTGAGTGTGCTGCGTGGGGGGAGCAGCGCCGCATTCTGGCGGCGGCCGTGGGAACGGACTTATCGCTGCCGAGCGTGGTTTCGGCCATGCTCGGCAGCGAACAGGCTTGGCGAGCGATGGCCTCCTTCTGCGAGGAGGTCATCTCGCAGAAGGAGGAGGCGGAGAGGGCCCGCGAGGCAGACCCTCAAAGTGGCCGTCTCCGCCAAAGGAGGACAGGCAGGAGGAGAAGGCGCTTCGCCCAACTCCTCCTGCCACCGTAGCCGGACCTGAGGGGATGGGCCGGGGGGCCCATCTCCTCATTGCACGGGTTCGGCGGACGAGGGGGGGTAGCTGGTGTGTACCCGGTCTGTCCCTCTATAGGTAGGAGCCCGGCGGTCACCTTCCGCCGGGCGGACCGTGGGGGCGGCTCTACAAGGTTGATTAGCTTGTTCGATCCCTTGCCGCCCCCACAAAACGGTCTGTCGGTACACCGTGGGGTTTTAGTCCGTGCGACTCGGACATAACCCACCCTCTCCCCCGGGAGGGTGGCGTATCCATAAGGGATTTGTATTTACTTGCCATAATATACCAGTTGAATAAATTAAGTGTGATTGTGGGTTCGCAATTTTTTGGAAATCCTTTGCAACTTTATATATACTTATATATGTGTATAAACTACATATAGGTACTAAAATTATTGTTATACATAGACTTCGCAATAATATTAAAACCATAATACCTACTAATAACATAACAACAACATTATTAACTACAAAAGGGGTGAGTAATGGCATGACGTGATTCGTCGTGAAGGAAACATTTCTCACGAAAAAACATTACAGTAATATAATTAATGAAATATGATCGCAACATACATTCCTACGTGTATTACGAAACAAATGATTATTTAGAAGGTAATTTTGAGCCGCTGATCAAAAATGTTAATTCAATTTAAATAATTGTAATATACATAACATACTTCGTTCAAAATATTTTTTTCTTTATTCTTCCACTTATTAACAGTGAATGTTAACGTATTCTATACAACACAAATACACTGGAAATATATAGATAACAATGCTAATAGCAATAAGGCCGCCCATTGTACCGTTAATAAAACGTGAAATGTTTTTGAAATGTATATATATGTAATTGGGGTACAATAAAGTTTAAATAAATAAATAAAAAATAAATAAATGCTGGCCTTCTGAAGTATAAATAATATATTTTTATGTACCTGTGCAAAATACTAATTTATTAGTTTACTTCAGATCGAACTTAACGCAAAGGACAAACAGAATATCTGACAAAAAATTACATTATACTATTATAGATATAGTATTAAAACAAATTTAGTCAGTTCTTCATTTACCATAGTTAAACCCGATTATACGGACTTTGTAATTAGGTACTCCATTGCACTTTTGATCTTAATTATGTTCAATATACAACGAATAAAATGTATGTAAAATATACACATCTACCGTTAAATATTCAACGCAATTTAAATTTAATGACTGTTTGAAAAATGATAACTAATAAATATTGAGTAGAGGATGCTCATATACCTACATAATTGTAAATGATACCTATATATTATCTACATAATTGTAAATGATTTAAATATCTAAACTGTACATGTGGGCGGACAAACTATGTCGTTATGTGTGGCTGTTACGTGGGCGCTTGAATGGATGGTGTTTTTATTACCTGCATTAAATTGAAACCTTTTCGGTTCAAATGCCTTTTACAACAATATGTTCAGTCAAATACTATTAAAATTTTGCAAGAGTGTTTACATAATTATTCCACTTTTGTTCATCAGTATTAACTTTTCTGTATATTAAATACGTAAATAATTTTCACAACATACACACTTCGCTTTAATATCATAAATGGTAAAAGTGTACTGCATACCTATTATTAAAAATATACTTACTTATATATATAATAGAGTAACATACCTAACTACATTCAATTAAATTAATTAAAACAACTCCATTTTTAATCAAATATAAAGTTACAGATACATATGTACCTCATTATTAAAGAATACGAATAGTTCCAGTGACAATCAATTATGTACTATCGCGTAACAAGGAATGTCGCACAAATAAAAAACCACGTGGTGTGCATTGTGTATTGTTCCGTTCCGTTTACTGGTGGCACGTTGTTACCAGGCGGACGCGCCGACATGTGATGTTTTTCGTTCGAACCCAATTCAAGATGGCTGCCGGCACGAATGTTGCCATTCGCTTTCCCACGTCGCGTCGCGCACTGCTACCACTTTGCACGCTTTATTCTCGTTTCTTTTTCTATTGTTAATCTCGATTAGACATCACGTTTCTTTGCTAACTTCCATTATAATTCGGAAGCCAGGTATGTTAATGATTTCATATTATGTCATGATCCATGCCGTTGTACTATGGATGTTTTTGGCTTCACCGTACACGTGGCAAGACAGGTTGTTTCTATTATCTAACATGTGTTATCGACTTACTCAGCAGCATATGATGAAGCATAGCTTTCTACGTTTACTTCACACATGCTGTCATTCAATATTTATTAATAATTAAAACCAATATTGCTCTAGGTTTGGATATACAAAAATTATTTAAGAACAGTTGTAATTCGTATTACAAACCCTCTTATCGCTTCATAAAGTTATATGTTTGTATATTATTTTATCATCTACAATGCATTTGCATTTTTTATTATCTATGCATTGTTCTGCGGGCCATTAATACGGGATTATTCACATTGTTTTACCGTTCGCATGCCGTGATGTCATGCTCATTGTTCCCAGAACATCGAATCTACTTATAATTTACTCTTTCATAATTTAATGAGGAGATACAATTAATTATACGTCGCATTCCACTCGTAATCAAATATTGACAAAGGCGATGCTGTAGATCGCGGCCGTTGCCTTGTAATCGTGCAGCGTCGATGTCGGAATACGCAGATGACCGGACGTTATGCAGATACATTAAATTGCTATTGACATTATGAGTCAAGATTGTAAATTATTCTTTATTTTTTCACGAGTATATCGTAAATCAATTGAATGAAATGCTCTGAAGATATTCAATTCTACGACTGGGAAGACAACTTTTGTCTCTATTAAAAGCATTGTATTTGATGTTGAATCATTAGATGAATAAAACAGTACTCATAGAATTTATTTATAAGTATGGCATATAGGTAATTGTGAACATTACGTTTAAATTATATTCAATGTTATGTTACGATTTATAAGGATTTAAAAAAATTCGCTTAGTTTTTACTACGGATGTGTGTCATGGCTCTGTCTTGCGCGTGTTTTACTCACCGTTTCATACATATTCAAGAGACGCCGGACTGCTATCATAGTCGGTCGCCATTGAAACGTAAACTTGCTGAATACTAAACGAACCTTACATTGTTAAAACCTGCATTGAAATTATTTAACATTTTGACTTCCTCTATTAAATCTATAAAGTTGACAGGAAGCCACCAAATATTTGTTTTATAACCTATTGAAGTTTTCCTTAAATCTATTTTCATATAGGTATGACGTTATCAGCTCGTATGACGGATTACAGGCAAAACATTTTATTATCACAAGCACGCCGGTTGTGTATACTTTAGAAGATATTATTATTTATACATTTTATACTGTAGTAATCAGTTCGCTTAGCGTTGACCCACTTGTCGTCGATAAGCGTTATCGCCTCGTTACGAGTTTCATGTATTAGTTGTGCAATTTAGTTATCATTTAGCTGTTACCGCTTTATTGATAATGTTGTTGATTTTTTCAAGTTCATCAGCGTCCTTTGTTCTTATTCAGTGTTCTGTAAACACATTCCAGTTTCGAAGTATTGTTTCCTTTCAACATTTATTATTTGCATAAACAGTAACGCAAGTTACCTACCTACCTTTTATGTGGGGAGCAATTCTAAAATTATTACTATTATCATCGAGCTTATTTGTTTACACGTTATAAAATATGCTCATTCGTAGTTTACGTAATTTATTTACGTTTCATATTTTCCTTTTCAATTGACACCTATTTCTACAACTTTACATCGGTTTATTTGTATCATAAATATACATATGTTTTAAAGCGCTCTCATTAACGTTCTTAATAGGTAGGTACTTAAAAATCGTTTATAATTCCGTCGCATTACACGATCTGCAGGACTAACCGCTTCGCTCGTTCGGTCAAGGTGACCTTCCTTGCGTCCAACATCGCAAGTAACGGCTCCCCATTCAATGTAAATTTTGTTCACGACTCCTAAGTTCTAAATACTTACGAATACAATTTAAAACCATGTTTTGTAAAGCGCCACACAAGTCACTATAATGATTAGCATATTTTGCTTTTCGACTGCTCCAGCATAGTTTTCTTTAAATAACAAAAAAAAGGGAACACGTGGTGTGCTCTGTCCGCCATTTTGCAATATAAATAGCAAGATGGCGGCGGGCCGTTGGTTGGCGAAAGTACTTGGTAATTATAAGCGGCGCGGCGCGGCGCGGCGGGAAGGCAAGCAGTAACGTGAGGATCTATGGCCGGGCCGATGCACGCAACGCTCGACTTGATTTATATCGCTCTCTTGTTTCCATTCGGACGATTGTTCTTAGTTTTATGCGTTCGAGACTTGCTATTCTGGTATTGTTTGTCGGCTATGGGAACTGAACTCGCGTATGTTTTCAATGACCTTTATTGCTTGAGCAAACTATATTGAACAATTTTTTGGTTTTGTGTTCACAGTTCAAGTTCACATCGTTTAATCGAAATATATTATACCAGCATTGAAATGTAAATGCGCATATAATATACGTAGGCACTTCATTACAATCGAAATTAAGTATTTGTTATAAAGTTCGCGTTTTTTATGTTTTTCCAAGATATAATAGACAATTTACATTCTAATTTTGTTAATTTAAATATATGAGGTATACAACTGTCTGTGTACTACATATCTATGTATTCTCATTAAATTTTAAGGTACATCTATCATCACCGGGATAATAAAAGTTAAAAATTCTGTCTCCATTATTTTTAAATTAATTTAGATTACAATTATTAATTATCTATTAATATATTCTCATTTTATTATCACGTATGTAGATTCAACGTTGAGATATAGTATACATTATATTAAGTTCAGTTAATAATCATGAGTAATTAAAATGCACATAAATTTTACTATCGGGCAGGTTTTTAATGAGTCTAGCATATTAGGCAATCGGCATTAAAATCTTTTCATGAACTGATATAATTTGAAATAATACCTCATTTGCTAATATATCAGTTCGGCGATTGCTTGTACCCTGATATATTTTGTACATAATGATTGAACGGAATATTATTTTAAATATTACACATAATTAATAATCTATTACGTAACTTATTTCAGTAATTATATACCTTTTGACAAGCGCGTATGTAGATCAATTTACTTTGTTTTCTTGAAACTTAACTTTTACGTGATTATTTCCCAAGAACTCCTTGATTTCTATATTGAATACTGATTGATTCCCGCCCACTTTGTTGGGCGTTAAAAATGGCAAGAGGTCAATCGAATATAAAAAAGAAGTAGCCTAAAACCACGTATGGAAAATTCCACATCGTACTGTCATAGTTTTGACGTCTTTAAGCCTCTTAGGGTCTGTATTTTCATCATATGTACGTATACATATGTATAAATGAATCTTTATTTAACTTATTAATAATTCTAATTAAGTATTATCATTGGAATGTTGAAAAAATTGTAGTGTAAATTTATTTTATTGTCTCTCTACAGCAACCATGGCGGTCTGCCTGATATACATTTTAGAATTTGTATTATGATAATTATATAAACAACGACATTAAAACTTTCAACTGTTTTAAATACATTAATATCTTATATAAAAATATCAACGGCTTTGAAGGCCGTGTTATTTATTTCGCCATTTTTAGAGAAATCACAAACTTATTCATGAATATACATTAAGTCAAATCGGATTGTATAACGCCATATTTAAAACTGTTCAATATTCATGTATCTCTAACTATTTGCATACCAGACGGGGCAACATTTAAACTGTATCAAAAATGGCATCAAACTTGCCCTCATGTCTGTATATGTTGATACCGGGCTATTATACTATAACAATGGTCTCTTTTGCCAGCACACTAAATTGAAATTCATGGCCGTTTAGTTATTTACGTTATACAAATAGGTATTGATAGAACTTCGTTGTCGGCATTGAAGTAATCCATCTTAATTTATAGCTTGTTTTTGCACATTATTGCTACACAGAATAACCTCGATTTCATTACATTTTTTATACATCCGACGTAATATTTTAATTTCTTTACAGCTAGATGGTATCTCTCGACACGCTAATTGTACAATCGATTAAGATTTTTTTTCCTTAATTGCTTTTTACCTTTCAAAAGTAAAAAATACGACGCAGTCTGTGTGATCGCTTCCTATTCCGACTGGGCGTTTATGAAGGTTATATTTCACATAAAAACTGATGTTGTTTCATAAACTAAAGGACTCGTGACAGTGGGTTTTAGTAAATTATATTATTTCACTAAGTCGGGTTTGCAACTTAGTTTGTAAATTATGTGTTTTAACAGAATGAACTGTGGTCTTCTATTTTTAAACGACTTCAAATAAGAAGGAGGTTATATGTACAGCTGTATGTATTTTTTTATGTATGTTAATTGATATCTTTATCAAATATGAACCAATTTTCATGATTCTTTTTTATTTCATTTGGCCCACTAAGACATAATTCCATTTAAATATGAAGAAAACATTCTACCTCTAAGGAGGGGAAAAACCACTTATTCGATATTCACCCTCTTCTTATCTACCTATTTTATCGATATTTTCGGCTATTTTGAGTTGTTTTTTTTTGTCTTTACCGATTGACTCCTATTTAACGATTTTCAGTTACCTCTACAAAATTTTATCATTTCTTCTCGGACCTTACGGGATTTCGTAAATATAAGAGGCGTAGATAAAATTCCAAAAAAAATCTCTATCTACCAGTAAAAATTTTGTTAAAATTGGTTCAGTTGCTTCGGAGATTCGTCTGGACGAGAAACAGCTCCTTCAATTATATTTTTATGTATAGATTACAAAGTTAATTTACCTCTTAACAATCAGCTTCTATATTTTTAGCAAAACAATATAGAACATTTTACCTTTCGTTTTGCACACTCATTTCTAAGGTAATTTCTAATCATCTAACTTTTAAACTCGTCATATATTAAACAATATTTTCATTGTCTCTATATACTAAGTATATACTAAGCTTTAATCTGAGTATTTGAATGCTAGAATAAGTCGATAATAAACAAAACTTAATTGTTCAAGCACATTTTGATGGGAAGGGAGAGTTGTATAAGTATTTTTGAGATTTTTGCAAGCATTTAATGGTGTTATCTATTATTAATAGTGCCTGTCTCGACACATTTACGATATCACTATATCCGTCTCGTTATAATGATATTATTATATAAATAGTATTAAAATATTTCTAATTTTGAGAAGGCAATATTTTAGGTATAAACATAAATATTTACATTATTCCGTATTATATCCGTTCGTTCCGTGAATTCTCACGTAAAATATAGTTTTCCCCTTGAAACAAGTGATAAATCACGATATGATTCACGCTACTAAGTTTTGTGTTGTGGCGTTTGAAATATATCTTAGTTGGGGACGTAAGCACCGAGATTTATACAGATATTGGAGTTAATTATAAAGTCCACCGCTGCGTTTATGTGCATTTCATAATATGATTTCTTTTTAATTGTTATTATATTATCATTACTGTACCTAAATGTGTTATAATTACTATCCATTTCAATTATACCGACCTTTCTTTAATCGCATTACATATAATGGTGCTCGGACATAAGTACAGTTATGTTTTATTACTGCAGCATTTATTTCTTGGAACATTTAATTATTGGCGTTAGTAGAATGTAATTACAAAAGATCGGAGAACAGATGTAGTTTTAATCGTGAATTGATTTCGAAATGCAGTAAAATATTTAATTAAAAATTAGTGCAATAATCCGCTGTATATGACCGATGGTTGAGATATCTGTGCAGGTTTGTTGGGATATATAGGTGTGTTCTGGCAGCTGTATTCTAGAGCGATTCCCTCTTTAAGGTATAGCGTGTTCACCATCTTAAATTACATTGTCATTTAATATCAGTTGATATTGTGGTCAAACGCTAAACCTAAAAAACAGCAATTTTATATTATCATAATTCACGGACCGATCGACTCAGGTGGAGACGATTCTCGCGCTCTCACTATTTAATCTGCTCAACAGTGACCTATCTCGATTACCGGAGGTCGAGATAGGTTTTTACGCTGATGATACAGTAATTTACGAAAAGAATTCACGGCAAAGAATCAATCTTAGAGGTCGCATCCAACGGGCTATTCGTGATCGCTTTAGAATTATAAGAAGTTCTTGATGTATTATTATTTCCTGCACTTAAATACCATATTTGTATTGTGTTATCTGAAAATTTTCAAGTAGTTCTAATCTAATCATCTACCAAAGGTGAAACGTAAATACTGTAGTAGAATTCCATTATTTCTATACCTATAATAAATGTATAAAGAGTGATAATAAATGAACGTCTATAAACATGATAGCGGTGTACTTTCTTTATTGTTTTTGCATCATAAAGTTTATTTTGTCTCCACCGAGAACGTATTGTTTATTATAGTTAGCAGATTGTACGCCATCAAGGAATCGCATGCCAATTCGTTTGACCTCATTCCCGAGACTAGTTCTGCGTAATCTCTTATATCGGGATAATGAAAACATATCTATTTTAAGCCTATATAAAGCAGTAAAGCGCTAGTTCAACTTATTATTTGTTTGTTTTACAACTGGAACGTGTGCCAAGTGTATGCACGTTTTCAATACTCGACGTTACTCAAAGTGATTTACTGTAAACAACAAGAGAAAGGTACTCGACGAGAGATAACTCGTTTTTTTTGGCGTCGATTCATTACGACGTTCTCGTAATACAAACTGTAAAAATATTTATAAAGCGATACTACTTGTACATTCCAGCGGTCGTTTCGGATTACGTTTGTTCACGTAACGTGATATTTTCGTCGTGTGAATCGGTTTTCATGGAGCGTGCTTAGTTAAATCGTAGGTACATTTAATTTGAAAGAACACCGTCCGGTCTGACAAGATCTTTACTGGCTCAAATGGAACCGGTGAGACGACATCCGTTAACTATCAACAATGCACGAAACCAGTTCTAGTTCCCGCCTTATCTCAATTAGAAAGCTCGAGTTACTTGATATTTGTGACGTTTTGATCGATGAAGACAAAATTGTTTTCGCTATCCTAACTAGATCAGACACGTTTAATCTATTTAGTATTCAAATTATCAAGTCGGCTTTGTAATACAAATAAGTTTTATTCGATTTTTAGTTCATAGCAGATAAGAGTACTTTGTTATCTAATGTAATGCTGTTTGTTATTTTAGCGTTATCTTTAACAAGAATAATAAACGATTACTACGTTTGATATAGTACAAATTTAAAATGTACAAATAACTCTATGTATATAATGAAAATACAGTCTCCTTTAAACTTCAATCGCGTCAAAATTATTGAACGTATCGACGTAAGACTATGACCATTCGATGTGGAATTTTTTCGTAAATGGTTCAAGGTTAAATTTTTTTTGACTCCATTGATCCTTTACCATTACAAAAATCTTTATTTAATGCACAACGAAGCGGACGGGTATCAGTTAGTATTTATAATAAGTTATAATAATCGAGTTTATTAAATAAAAGAATGAATACTAAACCGCTATTTGGATTATATAAATATGTATAATTTCGAATTAAGATTTGTAGAAAATTATTATAAAGGATTTATTCACAATTCTAAACCTGTTTCACGCGTGATTAATATTAATATATTCGTTCGTTTCTGATTAAATTGATCTGAGAGCGTAGAACGAGCTATATCGGGCAACGAACGCTGTCGAGACTCGAGTCCTCAGACCCCATTTCTCACGTTAGGACCAGTCGTTCGTACTGGTCGGTCGACATGCCGATCAAGAAAGGCGCTGGCGCGGTGCCTTAAAGGGCAAAACAGCATGTGTTTTTTGCTCCCCCAAGTATTCGTCCGCCATTACCTTAGTCGTGCGTGCAGCGGTTTGAAATAATGATTAGATTTAGCTCTGCATACATATATAAGTATACGGTGATTATTTATTAATACACGTTTCTAAAACGGGCACATAATGTTGCTGCAGACGGGATATATTTTTATTTTTTATCATGCAATAACATAGAAACCACGAAACCGCACAATCTCTGTGTCAATGACATTGTGGCAAAGTGGTTGTGCAGCTTCGAGATATTAGAAAGATGGATAAATTATTGAAATACACGACTGATTTTGTTATTTTTATTTGCATCACTTTTACTCATCAACATAGGTGGATTTAAACAAATTCCGTATGTAATACAACTGTTGCATAGTAAGCCTTTCACTGAATTTGCAATGTGACACCCTGGCACATAGGCATTCACAGTTCGTTGCTTTTCGGTGATGCCTAGGTCTATGTAGAGGGGCCAACACCTATACGGTATTCAAAAACCCACACTGCGCCTCGCAACCCGCACGATATTACTTTGTTGTCGGTTATAGTTTTTTCTAATCTAACCTTTCTATGATAACTGCTTTGACTTAAACCTTTGACCTTGAAAAGCGCTCAACATTCTTTCAAATTTGACTTTTAATCCTGAACTTTATACATAATATGAGTATAGGTGTAGATATATATTCTGTTATATGTATGTCACCGAGTCTAAACTACGTAATTTCAACAGCTGAAGTTTTGTTACGCTACACATAAGATTCATCTGTTACCAATCAATCATAATTTTATGTCCGCGTTTGATTAGTATCATGAATACCGATTAATCATTTACCTCTCGAGATTGGCGTGACACGAGTCCATATCAACTGGATCTAATATGGATTTCACATTATCGTCCATGGAAACGATCGGCTTATGAAGAACTTCTATAGAAAATTGTTCGATTTTATCCGTATCGGTTACGATCTTACAAGCGAATGCACTTATACATTTTCAGTACAATTGATTAATAAGATCAATTACACTTTCCTTACATTATTTGTCTATATTAATTTAATCGAATCAGTAAGATTCTTAAAAATCGTCTTATTATACCTGTAATTAAAAATAATATCTACTATTGTTTTAAAAACTGATAGAAGATCGTCATACCTGGAGATAAACAGTTACTGATGGTAAGAACACAAAAGATAACTTTAAAAAAATCTGTAAAGTCGGTCTTAAATCATGAACGTTCTTCTAAACCTAACCGACAAATGTTTTGTTTGGATGGCCGTTATAATCATTCTCCTGTCGGTTTGGTGTTTTGCCAAAAATTACTTATGTGACGTTGCCTTAAGTATATTTCAAAACGGTGTAACGGGCTTAATGATAATGATAATTATTGGTAAGCTTCATTCTCCCTGAACAATACTATATTTGTGTCATTTAATTTCAAAATGAGTTAAAGCTAATTTTAATCTTTCATATAAGATGTTTAATTTTTTTAGATTTCCAGTATATATACACTGAGAACGATGTTAAAATTTTGCCGCCCTTGAGGTTTTTTTTATGATCTTGACATTTTACATGTAATTTAATTTTGGGGTGTAAGAGGTGTCAAATAACATCATAAGACTTGAGACATCTAAGCCAACCTCACCTACACGTGAATAACGAACGAGGCAATGGCGAAAGCGGAGTGGTAGGGTTTTACAGCCTGACTGGGTCGCAACCACCATGTATATGGCGAAAAAGCCCGTCATAGTGATTCGCTTTTGCGAGTCGCGTTTCGGGATCAGCCTGTGCATATCCAGCTTTTCGCAGGCCGGCATGACAGCGGCGACCGGCGATGGATAGTATATCACTCGGTGGTCGCCGTTGTTTTTGGATTGTACTGTGCTTACCATCAGGCGCAGTGCAGTCATTTTGCCGTGATACTATAAAAAAAAAAAAATTGGATGATCTTGAAAAATAACGTAAATTATTAGGAACGGTGAAATTGGATCTAGCTCATTTTGAAATGTTATCATTTTATTGTTGTCAAATTTCATATAAAATTAACGCATAGGATTGAAGATGACAAATCATTAATAGAATACGAAAACAATTGAAGACAAATAATATACTGTACAAAATTAAATCGAAGGTCAATCTCAAACTGTAAACGCATTCCACAAGATCGATTTTGTATCTGTCCAAACTAATAATATGTATCAATATAAAAACTTCGATAAACACAGCTATAAAATAATTTATATTGGCATCTGCATCCATTAATTTGAGAAGCGTTTCCACGTATTTCACTACAATAGACAGGCAATTATGTTAAACAGCTCACGGAGTGAATGTAACATTAAACAGATAAAGTTTTCTATTGCATAACTTACAAACAGGTTCCCGGTTCCAATGAAATGCCAGTCGACGCATACGTACATTAATATACAGCTGTTACTCGCTTTACACCTACACTTCGATTATGGTTATCTTATCAGGTTTTTTTCTTTATTTCATACCATATATGGATTCAGTCCTAATTCGAACGGTGCTTATTACATTTAAAGAAAGAAATACATATTTATATTATTCATTACAATGATTACTAATATGCCATAAAACAGGATGTTTGTCATATTATGTGTATAAATTTATTTCTTATTGCTAATAAAAATCTTATAGACGGTTAACCTCTACATGTATGTTGTTGCCCTCGTACCATTTTTGCGTTAAATAATAAATTTAGAATAAATACTGAGGTTTATACATCAAGCAATAAAGTATAGTATTTTATGGCGACCACACAGAAGTATTTCAGTGTGAGTAATAAAGGGGTTGAGGGGAAAATGGAATCACAAATCCATTAACGTCGTCCACGCATAATTCTTTATGGGTTACTGAACCGGCAGCTGCTACGTTTGACATGCGGGTGAACATGAGACACTTGACCACCTGCTAAAATATCGGTAACACGACGGCTTTCGTGGCAGTTTCTACTTATAAACACCTTGCGACGTTATTATTCGAAGCGAACATATGTAGAACTGGCAATTTTAATGGTAATTAAAAATGTTCGTCGTTTTTCGGTAAAAATAATTCTTTGTATAGTTCGTGATGTTATCGTTTGTGATATAAATATAGTAGTTGATAATAATACAAATGCCAACGTCATCGTTTTGCAGTCCAGAACAAGAGATACTCTAATAAATCAAATCACATTCTTATCGAAATGTTATTCCTACATACGTCGTAGATTATTTGCAACTTATCCGCTTTACTTTTTTTTTTATACTATTGGCAGCAAACGAACATGCGGGTCACCTGATGGTAAGTGATCACCACCGTCCATGGACACCTGCGACACGAGAAGAATCACAGATGCGTTGCCGGCCTTTGAGAAAGGAATAGGCTCGTTTTTTTAAAAAAGGCAGATTGTATTGTTCTGGTTTTGTACTTGACGTAAACACGTTAATCTCGCAAATAATAATTATGACAGAGCGATGATATCATTTATATTCTTAACGTGAATGGACTTTAAATTATTTTCACGTTGCTTATTTACATTTTCAATAACATTCGCAATATTATCTTAAATGACACGACACGTTTATTTAAATAAATACACGGACCAGTTTTTTTTTTAAGATAAAAAAGAAGGTTGTTTATTTCGCATACCTTTTACTCGCCGAAACAGGTTACAGTAACCGGTCGCCGTCTGTTAGCCTTTCTTGTATAACTTATAAATATTCAGTGAGTAATATAATTGACCTCAGAATTGTAAAGGGTTCCGTTTTACAATAAAATTAGATTTTTAAATACTTCTTTATATTTTATATTAATAAAAAGTTTAATTATCAAGTTTTGTTTTTGTTTTTTTTTTTTTATATTTTACGTAATAAAATGAAACACTTTATAAAATATGATTTTTATTTAAAAATATATATGACTAGCTATTCCCGCGACATCGCCCGAGTGGAATAGTTAGTTACTTTGGGTTGACACTAGCACGCAGCAAAAGCTCTAAAAAAAAAACGATTTTGAAACATTATTCATTAGTGCTCCGCTATTATTGGTCTTAGCGTGATATATAATATATCATTTGTGTAGATATATAGCCTTAACCTTCCTCGATAAATGAGCTATATAACACTGAAAGTATTTTTCAAATCGGACAAGTAGCTCCTGAGATTACACCACCTACAAAGTCACAAACTCACAAACTTTACCAAAAAGGCCAAAGCCGAGGTGTGCGGTGCACCGTTGAGCTAGTTGTCAAAATAAAATCGGCTGAGTGCCTTAAGCGCTCGCCTTAGCAGCCCGGTGAAGCTGTTAAGACCTTGCTAAGTCAATAGCGTAGTAAGTTCAAAAAAAAAACAAACTTTACCTCTTTATAATATTACTATAGATTAATGTATCTTTGTTATTTAATTTTAATTAGTTCTTATATCTTTTCAGGTTCTTCTCCGGAACGCGAAGCCAGCGAAATTAGTAAGAAAGGTAAAAATATGAAATTCAATTCAAATAACTTTGCTAACCACTCATACATTTATTCATTGTTATGGAATAGATAACGAACAATTACAAAACCAAATAACCGCTTCTGTTACTGTAGGTAACGCAACTGATATTCTTTTAAAGTACCTTAAGGTGACGGTATATTTGTCCGAAGTGCGTACTTAGATATAATCTATACAAAACAAATTGTCTTGTAAAATGTTTTATCGACACTATAACTGTATTCATATTTTTATTAGCCTGTTAACATAAAATATCATTCAAAGGTTATTTCAGCATAATTTTAGACGGAAGTGGAATAAAAACTTACAATTCAACAAAGCTAATAACGTATTTAAAATTCAAATTAAATATGTTTACATTACAGAGCTAACGAGCAATAAAAATCTTCTTATTAAAACTCTTATATACCTATACAGTAGAATAAGTCGGTCTGCATTCAACTTTATGGACATTTAAAAAAAAAACTTGTTTTTATTGAAAAATCCAGATCACCATCCGTAATTTCACATTCAAATTCGTTTCTTTGTTTGTTCAGTCCTCATCTGCGTATGTATTAACTACTTATTTATACATCTCACCGGGCATGTTTTAAAATCCAGAGGTTATCGCGGACGACAAATACATTTGTTATTATCATTTGACAATCTAAATTTCAATTGGACATCCAAGTAACGGGGTCATGTCGTTTTCGATGGATCGTTGCTATGTAACCAACTCCTCTACTCGTACGTTTTTAGAATACAATTATAATAAATTGAAATAATGATTGTATTATTTAGTCGTTCAAAAGAAGAGGTTATGTATTTCGCTATTATATTTGTGTATATTCGAGTTTCTCGGAAACATTCTTGGGAAGATTTAATATATAAAAAATAAGGTATCATTGTTATATACTAATTTAGTCTACATATTCATGGAAATAGATTTTTTTTTATTGTTATGTAATAGATAATTATCATCATATATATTAATACGTGAAGCCTAAACTTTATATCCCTTTTTAACGGAATTGGGTGAACGGATGAACGTGAAATTTGGCATAGTTAAAGTTTATATGGAGGAGAAGTGCAGAAAGCTATTTATTTTATATAAAATGCATTAGAAGTACATTAAATTAATTAAACTATGCATTACTCACACTACTGCTTCAATTTTACACAACATATACACACATGTAAATAAAAAAGACATTTTGACATCTGTCCATAAAGGACTTCAAAAAAGGTTGTGAAGGAGGTTTCTATGCTCGATTGTATGTATTATTTTACTCTTACGTTCCAATTATCCTTTTTCATTCTACATTCAACAATGATATTAACCCTAATAAAATTCAAACTCAAAAAAATCAATGAACTATGGTCGAATGTCGACCACTGGGCGCCCACTAGTATTTCCCCCATTTACCCCAGCTAATATTTTGTCTGTTGTATCACAAGTTTCGTCTTTATCTGAAATAAGACATCCGTTTCTTCGTAAGGGTATCATTCCGCTTACCATAAACAAGGTTTATTCCACGCATCGATCGAACTTTATTTCCTTTCGTCGCGTCTATTGCCCTATTTCAAGTTTATAGAATATGATGCAGTAGAAACATTTATAATATAGTATTATTGTTAAACTAGCGAATACTTTTTGCTTTTGTTTAAAAACAATAGCTCGTTATCGGAGGATTTATTTAGAATGTAAACAAGTAGTCCGTTAATTTCATTTCTGAGATTTTCATTTACATTATTACGAAACGCCTACGTACGTGTTTACAATCTACTGTGGAGTTTTATATTATAAATTCTTATAACGAAATTAGAAAATATTTATGTACAGTTATTGCTCGTAAAATACCTAATAGATCTCGGCTTGTTGAATCGACGTCGATTATTCCACGAATTCGTATTATTATTTATCGATCTGTACCATAAATAACCATAAAAAAATATACCTCGTCGAACCAGTAACGAGCAATGGCCAAGTGTGCGTCATTTCAGAACTCATGTTATGGAGGATAATTAAATGAATATTCAAAACACGACTCGTCTGGGCCAATTTGTGGTGCCAAGAACTGGTATTTCGTTTTTGTTGTCGACGATATTTAATTCGGTATATTCTGAATGGTTATAACTTTTATAGCCGACGTTGTATCTTATTAAATATATTTTTATACACCTGTTTAATATGTGCGTAGGCGCGGTCACGGTCTCAGCTCTCACGGATACGATTTATCTCCCAGCTGATAATTTATTTGCTAGAAACACGTTGCTTCATACCGTAATGGATAGTCCTCGTTGTTTATCTAAACAAATTTTAACCAAAAATCACAGTTACTTAAATATTTGCAAGTTAATTTTGTAAATATATATAATAAGACTTCCTAGTTTTAATAACATTGATGTCCGGTGTTTTTTTTTACGCATATGCGGATTACAAAGCAACACAAAAGAATTTAAAGTTGCGAACAATTCATATATACGAGTAGAAAGGTCAAACAAACGAGCCCGAGTAGTGTGTAAAATCATCGACGAAAATCCGTAGCCGCATTTAAATCGCTCACCCAAGTTATTAAATGAATTTCATAACAAAACCGGTTCTTCGAATAAACGAATGGTTTTAAATATTCAATTATAGAATTGCCCAAAATAATGGTTATTTTTGTAAGTTCTTTTAAACAGACCTAACGCTTTTTTACTGTTAAAAATAGAAGCGAGGCTCCTGCCGTTTCTTTTATGTTTCAGATTCTTGTATTTATTTCAAAATACTTTGCTAAGTTACTGTTATCCCCGGCTACCTGTTTCTTGGAAGGTATTCTTTATAAAGAATCAACCTTAATTTTTTTCAACAGTCATATCGTTCGTTACCAAATCTACTTTTATCTTTATTACGTGATTTATAAATGTCGAGTACGTGGTATCTGGTCCAAATGTGTCATTATCAATAATTTGTAATCTGATATACAGATACACATATATACAGAAGTATATATGTACAGTCCTTATTATCATTAATTTTACACTTCAGCTTTATAATCGTTTGAGTTTAAGGGAAATTTTCCAGTGATATCAAACGGCAATTAATGATTTACCTGATCGTTAGTATTATTACGATTATCATTTGCATTTCATTTTATACTGCACCTTATCTTTGTAACCTTAATAATGTCATCGTGGCATGTACTAACTGCGTTGGGTATATTTAATGCGTGTGAATTCTGAATTCGAGTCGTCGGCCTAGTGCCGGATCTGTTAGCGGATCTATTTGTTAATCGAGCATTATCTGTGAAGCAGACATTGTATACTAATTTGTACTTTGTATTTGTATTGTAAGTTTTTGATACTCCAAATTAATCTATAATGTCAGGCAACAGCCAAAGCCGAGGTATGCCGTGCATCCTTGAGCTAGTTGTCAAATAAAATCGGCTGAGTGCCTTAAACGCTCGCCTTAGTAGTCCGGTGAAGCTGTTAAGACCTTGCTCGGTCAATAGCATAGTACATTCGAAAAAAATAATTCTTAAAACGCATCTTCAATCTCCTCTTCAATGTCCTTTTATCCGAATGTTTATTTATATTTTTTATAATTTCAATACTTTCAAAAGCGATAAGGTTCTTATAATATTATACTTAATTTTCTCGCATTGGTAACCTTGGTATTCAGCAGACAATGAATGTTTATGTATTAATGTTGAAAGGCTCTAAAGTGTTCGAAGATTTATTAGTCTATACCGCCGCAACCGCACGATATGCAGTTTTGCGCAACTTTCTATCCAACACTGCCATTGACGCACATTTATAATAACGAAAGCAACATGTATATAATATATCGTACTCATAGCACAATATTCAAATTGTGTGTACACAGCTGACAAACGACGTAGCTACTGGAGCGTTAATAGATCAGGCATACACTTATATTATGACCTCATTTTGATAGCTTTAAAATATGAATAAAAACAACAAAATCTGCAGAATAACGTAATCGTGTTTTATTATTAAAACAGTGTGTAAAGCGGCTAAGATTTTCATGAATAGGCAATTGAAACAATGGACAAAGTGTATAATATCAGACATGTGACTGAATAATGATCATATGATAATAAGTATGTTCTGAGTCGTATTGAATGTTTAACGAACAACACATAGGGGGAAAACATGATACTTCCAAACATTCGTGTGGTAAGTACACTTCTTTTTTGTTGGAGTTAATGATATTTTTTTATTACTTCCTCAAACCAGTCCTTTCGCTTGTTTGATTCCATTAAAATATAAAAATATACATTATATATAAATTCACATTTAAGTGTTCTTGTTTTAAATGCCAAACGTATTTTAATGTCCATTTAAATGGAAAACTTGCTCACGATGTAGAGTTTTAAACTTGGGACGTGTTAATGGAATTGGTATTTTACTATCGAATGTTTTGTTAATTAAGACGTTCGATACCGCGTTTATGTTAGGATATTATTTGTGACTTCGCGTACTAGAATAATGCAAAAGTATTCAGGGTCGCGCATTGAAGAGCAAAGTGGTAGGCGATACTCGCGCCACCTGCTCACTAACTGGTAAAACGAGTTTTGAACCATGAACGATCGCGAGTCTATCGTCATGTCACGTTGTTATGAAACATAATTTATAGCTGCAATTATAATATTTTGCCTCTTGTGGAATAATTATAAGACGATCTGTACTACAGCAATATTACACTTTTATATTGAAACGGAAAAATCATATATTATAACAGATTGAGAATAAAAATTGGTAGGTTAAACTTGTTCTTCTAACGTAGGTATTTATTGTCTAATTGTTCAAAAAATGACGGTTAAAATTTTATTATGTTTGTAAAATCTTTCTTTTCACATTATTTTTATTATGTATGCTAATTTCTGGTTGTAAAAATGTAATTATGTATGAATACTAAAACATTATATTGCAAATAATATATTCAATGATAATTATAGGTATTATGTAACTTGAGTTGCCACCTTTAAATGCCAGGTGAACATTGACTTAACGGTCTTGTTATCATAAAAGTTCTGTACACATTGACATTTTGAAAACCGGAGCCAATCAGGTTTCGTATTGAACACAATACCACAAAGGAAGATGATTGACGTGTTTTTGCTCATCACGGTTGAATGAATTAGAAATTGGATATCTTTTTTAACATTAAAAAAGTATATTTTATCTTCGATTCGGAATATTCAATTATGTTTATGAAAAACATTGAATACGTAAAAGTAAGACCGACTTTAGTACATGATAAAAGTCGTGACAAAATATTGAATTATCTGTTTATTGTGACAGATGTAATGGACCCGTATTAGTTAGGTGTGGATAATATCGAAAAGAACGTTTGGATTCAAGATGGCCGTTGTCGCTTCAGTGCTTCGTCACGATTCGTTCGCCGAGTGTAGGCAGCTACTTTCTCTTAACGGGACTTACCTCCCTCCCTTAGCCTCATCCGCCGCTGCTGTCTGCGCAGACGGCGATTACGACATCCATTTTGAATTTTATTATCTGCGGAATCACGATGATGATAATAATATTCGATGTTGTGTAATACTGTTTGTAATACTTGTTAACGATTTGATTTCAATGGAATGGTTTTCAACATTTTTTTTTATTGTAATAGTTTTTACGCTTTATTTCGAATTATGTAAATTTTTCAAAGAGTTTACATTTAATATTTAGTTATCTGTGTACACTAACAAGGTATCCGATTTAGTAAACATAAAAGGATTGCTCAGAGTGTAATAAAAAATTTAAGAGATCTCTTGTATTCTTATGTTGTATATGCGTCTATTATATAAAGGTACACAATGTTAGAGGACCGTTCGTGGGTTGAAACGAGTTCCTCTCGCCCCGGGGGACCAACGAGTCAAAGGCCACAAGTCACGATCTTTGCTTTTCTGACTTTATCGGTACCTGGCACTTAACGTCAGCTTATCTACTGTGAATTGATGATTTACTTTACTAACCACAGGCGTATTCGTCTGTACAGCAATTTTGTATGAGAAGAATTGTACAAAATTTTAGGATATTTTTATATAATAACCGATGGAATGATTAATGCCCGGTTTCTGAGATACTAGGTTAAACTACCAATAGTTATTGACTAAACAAAGTTATCCATAAGATAAACCGTCAAATGGCCCGTTGAGTTTTTTTTTTAGAACTGACTACGCTATTGACCAAGCGATTTTTTTTTTCTCGAACTGACTACGCTTTAACCTGGCAGGGTATTTACAGCTTCACCGGACTACCGCGGCCCGTTGAGTTTTACTGACATTTATCGTATTATTGTGTGTACAGAAACACAATTTGACAAGTTATCCCACCGATAACGCTATTGAACAGATAAACTACAATTAAAGTACCTCAGAAAACCGGGCATAAGTGATGTTTGACAAGTTGGACTTGAACGTACATTTCTTTTTTGTTTTGCAAATATTGTCTTTAAATTTTTAATTTACCTGCATCATTATTAACAACTATGTTCTTCTGATTACAGTTAACTGGTATATACATTGATACATTTAAAAAAGGGTTAAAATGGTCATTTTTCTATTTAGCATTAAACTAGACTTTGTTTTTAGTCCGGTGAAGCTGTTAAGACCTTGCTAGGTCAATAGCGTAGTCAGTTCGAAAAAAAAAAATTAAAGATAATAAAAAAAAAATAAAAAAAAAAAAATTGTGATAGTAAATAGAAGCTTGGTATTTTATACTCCGCATAACTTTATCATGTAAATAATTAACAATGCCCCTATGCCGAGTTGTCGTATCTTCGAAATAGGTATTCAATACTGAATACTGAAAATCTATTATCTATAGTTTCATAAGATCCTTGTTGATAAATTTACTGTTTCCAGCAAAAGTAATAAGAATACAGCTCCATTCTAGAGAACGAGAGTCTGGAGATGTGTAGTTCAGGTCTTTGAACCTTTTTCAGACTCCAGACCTCACATTAATTTGCACTATAAATTTACTGTTCTGTAAAATGTATACAATTTCTTTTTTTTTGTTCACAAACAATATTGTATAGTTGTAAGAATCTAATTGTGAGGTCAAATAAATAAATTTATTATAATATTATAAATTTATTTATTATAATAAAATGAGTGGGTATTTACTTCTCGTAATCAACTAACTAGATTGTTTAGTATAAAAGCTAAAGTAATTTTTGGAGATGATTCATTGTCAGCGAAACATTTTCTAACTCGATCGTTAAAGATTCAAGTGGCTCTTTACCACGAGCTTCTCTCTACATTCCGCCCCGAGAAAAGTATCTGGCACCGATCCAAAATGTGTCGAATGTGGTACCTTCCGAGAAATATGCATCTATCCGCACTCAATGTTTAATGGTACTGGCCGACAACTTGTTAATTACACGGGTGACGATCTATTTTTATTATGACAGATGCGGACTCTTTGACGATGACTTGCATTCTCGTTTGTTATGTTGTCTAATTAACTGGTTGTTGCAAATTTCGCAAGTAAAGACAAAATTAAATCTGTTCGAAATATTTGAGACAACTACGAACATCGACACCGAATAGATTTCCTTTCTGATAAAAAAAACCATTGTCCATTTGAAAGCACGCAAGCACAAAGCGTGAAGACAACAAAAACTTAGTACATAAAAAGGCTCGAACGTATTTGTGCGGTTGCGGGCACGACTTGCATTATTTTTACTATGAAACGAAAGGCACATGTGCGGCAGATGTTAGAGGTACTTTTTCAAATGTATTATTACGATACCCTCCGCCCTGGTCGTGTATACGCTACCCCGCTGCGCTGTCATTGACCTGTTTTTGTCGTTTAAAAAAAATGTGCTTTTCACTCATATGTTCCAGATATTGTCGTCTCTGTCATACTTTGTATATCGTTTGTAAAGCATAGAGCAATTTTAATTTTGTTTATTTATTTAGCACTAACTGTTCTAGATATATAATTTGAGTATTGAGAAAAATCCTTCGTGATTACTTTGAGACGATACGCATAAAGGAAATAAAATACATTGTGTTTTGGAAGTAGGTGCTTATACTTCAGTAATTGACAGTTATGTAAAGAGGTAAAAGAATGTTATGAAAACGCGATTACTGAACGTATGATCAGACTAAACTCTAACGTTTTAAGATATTACGCTGTATAAATTGCCGTTTCATTCCCTTCCGTCGAACGCGAAAGTCTGCTTTCGATTGTCCAAATCGAACTGAATTCCATTTAATACTTTTTTACTTTCCTTGACTGTAATTTACGTTCGTTGAAAAGGTTTTATAATTATATACATAATATTATTCTATTAACATGATATTACACTATTAATAGTAACACCGCGTTGATCGAACATATGCTTCGTTCGTTAGTTGTACAAGAGGGTTGATCAACCCGAGATACCCGACAGGTTTCAAGGTTACAGTCGTAAAATAAACTTCTAAACTTGTTATATCTGGTGTAATAAATAGTACATCGATAAATTTCGTAATTTTATAATGTCTTTAATATTAATAATAGATTAGACATTAACTTTGTTAAACTCACCTATGATTTATTCTATAGTAAAAGTGTGAATAAAAATTGAATAAAACTGCAAATTGAAATATAAAACCATAAATAAGATGGGTGGGCATGTTTTTATAACATCATCATTATCTTTGAAATTCATTTTTGTGTAATAATATTATAAATCTGAAAGTTCAACGATCCGGTAATCGTTCAGCGAAGCAATCAAGATTCAACTCAATAAACGCAAAATAACCAGTCGCTCGAGGCGAAATGTCGAATACTTATGAGATTCGATACGATTACGAATCATTTTTATTCTTCTACTATATCTAAATGCAAAATATGTTAAATTTCATCAGACAATTTGGAACTCTATACACACTGAACACGTCTCGTTTCAATTTGTGTCATGGAGTGAGTTTATTTTTAATTATTTTCGAAAATTACTCTACGAACCAAAAATATACGTTCCACCTCGATGTCCTCGAATCGATCGAATCGATGTCGATTCAATGTCCTCGTGAAATGTGTCCGCTGAAACTAGTATAACCTGTACGGTGGTCTCGATTTCTTTCTGTTCATATTTTATGCTTTCAACATGAATATTTCGATTATTAATTAAATTGAATGTGTTAATTATATTTATATTACTTTAATTATTCCTACTTGGATATTTTGGGATGTAAGGGGCATCGAATAACATCGAAGATTTGAGACATCCAAGCCAACCTCACCTGTACGTGGTGCACCCTGCTGAATAATGAACGAGGCAATTGCGAAAACGGGGTGGTAGGGTTTTACAGCCTGACTGGGTCGCAACCATCATGTATATGGCGAAAAAGCCCGTCATAGTGATTCGCTTCTGCGGGTCGCGTTTCGGGATCAGCCTGTGTATATCCAGCCTTTCGCAGGCCAGCATGACAGCGGCGACCGGCGATGGATACTGTGTCACTCGGTGGTCGCCATTGTTTTTGGATTGTACTGTGCTTACCATCAGGCATAGAGCAATCATTTTGCCGTGCTACAATAAAAAACAAATATTACGTTCATATACTATACATAATGTAAGTATTCTTTATTTCGAACAGGCTATACAGTATTGGTTTGACGAGTCTTCATTGCTTCACTTTTCACCGAATTTTTTGGGCGAGTGCTTGAGGCATCCAGCTCTATGGCAACTAACTCAAGGGCGCTTAACTGGCCGAAACTCAGCTTAGGTTGTTGCCTCGAATACAACATCGCGGATCTAAATAAACTGAGCTAGCTAAAACTATTCATACATGTGAGATAGTGAAACACACATGTGTACCTGTACTAAATAATTAAGTTCGATAAATAAGTGTAATTAATAAAACCCTTCCACCATTTATGTATGTGCCTAGGAAAGTGTGTATTGCATGTATGTGGGGTGATTAATGTTGTGTGTGTGAAGCTAGTGAGTGAAAATGTTGAGTATCACTGTATAGCGCTACCACTATGTTCAAGGGCTCCACTCTGAGGGATCGATCTTTGGCTTGAGCCATTGACGAGGAGGGTCGCGGTGATTATGATGGAGCGAAAATTACCGCCAGATACCGACGGCTTAATCTGTGCTTAGTTGGACGTGGGCGTGCATACGCTCTCTTTAAAGACTTTAAGGGGTACTTGCCATTATTTTATCGGGAAAATGGGAAACTATCATTGGCGGCCGTATTTTTATAACACGGGCCATCGGGTTTGCGCGCGTTCTGTCATGCAATAATCACCCAGGCACCTTACGTATCTGAGGTGGAGATAGTAGTTGCGAGAGTGTTTCCGTATAACTAACAGTTGTGATTGAGATGGAATATGGGCCTTAGGCGGGTCCTTCACGACGATGTCGGCGAATCTGCACACGGAGGTAAGATTAAAAACTAGCCTTACCTTCCTTTGTACGGTCGAAAACGATGAGTATAAGATTGTAAGAGGACTTGGTGCGAGGGTGGTACATACTATGTACCTCACATAAGGGGAAGTTATGTACTTTCAAAGAGCCAGAGATGAATTCCTCGGTCGAGAACTCGGCTTGGACACGTTCAAAATAAAATAGGCATTCTTAGCACTGGGAAAACACCTTGATTGATCTTGGAGGACACTTTAACCTGAATACTTCCGGGGGTGTTCAATGCTGACATACAGCAGATCTCCTTCTTGTTCAAACGTTACTCTTCTTAGCCTCAACTACGGAACCCATGGCGTGGGCTCGGGACGACAAAAGTACGAGGCCTGTCAATTGTATATCAATAACAAATATTATTACACTTGCAAATGTTGTACGGTTGATATCGATTGTTCACGGGAACGACTAATACAGATACTAATACTAATACTAAGTCAGAACGATACAGAGACAGGCACAGGAACAGGCCGCAGCCAGATTGGAACTCCCAGGAAATGATGTTGTAATGTATGTATTATACTGAGAGGTAGCTGTTCTGTAACCTGTTACTATTAATTAACAGTTCTGAGGATTTAGTTCGAACCTGTATATTATGTCTTTTCCTTTTTTACAACAGAAATAGGTTCTATACTTGGTGGTATATATACGGTGGTGTTTCTATACTCGAATCACACGCATATTATTTTATTCAATTAAGATTCTTTTCACCACCAATTTTTAAATAAATAATTTTGAATTCATTATGTTTTAAAACTTTTATATATAAAAAATAATGATATACAATATTACATATTAACTATTATGTAAATACATATTTGAATATTTAGAAAAGGTCAATGGATTCTCCTATATATAGTAACCGTAACAGCTTTGTTTGTTCGTTTAACTTTAAATCGTTTGTAATTAAACAAAAATTAGTTTGTATTTTCAGAAGTGTATTGTATACATCTATTTATAGTTGTTTTGTATTAAATTGTAATAAATGACTGTGAATACTTTGAATTTTGATCAGCGGGGCTAAATCCCGAGAACCTGTTACGGTATTTTTGTATGAATACCCAGTTCAGGTAGAGAGGGATCTTAAACGTTTTTGCTCCCCTATCGATGTTCAATGTTCCGTGTGTAGTGTATATATAAAAGAATATTATTATTTTCTTCATTCCAAGTAAATGCCACGCAATTTTCTTCCGAGAACCACCTGTGCGAGGTTTATTTAGTTCTCTCCCACGGATATATATATAGTGATGTGCATCTAAAACCGGGGTGGAGTTCCGATCGGGCCGCCGTGGTGAACAGTCGTGTTTGCGCTCCGCGCTCTCCGTTCGTCCGTCCGACCCGCTGACTCGCTCTCGCGCTCGTGCTATCTCGTTCGTTTTCGTGTCGACCGCGCTCGACTTAGTAGTGTCCGTGCTTCGCTCGCATCGAGTCGGTCTCGCGCGCCGTATCGCAGTGTTTGTTTACTTCGAGTTTCGCGTCGCGCGCTCCGTTGTTTACGTTGTGTGCGCCGCGTCTCCGCCAGTCTACAAGCGCCGTGTTTACATCGTGCCCCGCACCGATTCGTCGCCGCGTTTCGCGTACGCTACGTAGTTGAGCGAGTCCGCCGCGTTCATTGCTATTCTGTTGCTAAGAAGTAACAATAGTGTCAATCGTAGGCGCTCGATTTTAGAGCGTAGCAAACCGCTCCTCTCGGAGCGAACCCGCGATTCATTTTTAATCAATGCCGCACGGAAACTAACCTACAGAGCCTAGAGGGAAGCCCTAGCAATCCCGGGGCAGAGAACGCAGACCGGTAAACCGGGCTACGCCCAAACAGACACCCGAGGATGGAATGAGGGGATCAGGTAGGTGGGAGGGAGACACACTGGACTTAACTAGGTGATCACCACCAAGGCTAAGCTACCCAGGCCCGTCTGTCAGTGCAGTAGGCCGCGGGGCCTACGGCGAGCGGACAGGTCGCTCCAACTCACTTCGTTGGCTACACCGTTAGGTATCCATGAGCAGGCCAGACGACTGGACTTTAAAAATGAAATTAACGCGGGTTCGCTCCGAGAGGAGCGGTTTGCTACGCTCTAAAATCGAGCGCCTACGATTGACACTATTGTTACTTCTTAGCAACAGAATAGCAATGAACGCGGCGGACTCGCTCAACTACGTAGCGTACGCGAAACGCGGCGACGAATCGGTGCGGGGCACGATGTAAACACGGCGCTTGTAGACTGGCGGAGACGCGGCGCACACAACGTAAACAACAGAGCGCGCGACGCGAAACACGAAGTACACAAAACACTGCGATACGGCGCGCGAGACCGACTCGATGCGAGCGAAGCACGGACACTACTAAGTCGAGCGCGGTCGACACGAAAACGAGCGAGATAGCACGAGCGCGAGAGCGAGTCAGCGGGTCGGACGGACGAACGGAGAGCGCGGAGCGCAAACACGACTGTTCACCACGGCGGCCCGATCGGAACTCCAATTCGATTAATCGAAGCTAAAAGCCGTCCGCGTAAATATATACTTATGTGTAGCTATTTGTTTACTAAGAAAAGGAGAAAAAAAGTTATAAAAGTGTTTTAAGTTCAACCTAATTACGACCATAACACCTTGTAATAAAGTCACAAATGTCCAAAATATTATCTAATACTTACGATAAAACGAGCAAAGTAATAAATGAAAAGATAACATAAACAACATTTAGTGTGAATTCAACCTTAACACGTAATGA
>MU158759.1:1069860-1166729 GCA_015888305.1 Antheraea pernyi
TTTGTTTAGTTTGTTTGAAACACAGCCAATGTAAGCCCGTTTCACATGCCGCAGTGTATTCAATAGATGAAAAAAAAAAAAAAAAAAAAAAAAAAAAAAAAAAAAAACTAAAACCGGTCGGTTTGTCGATACCGGAGCGCCCCGTCTCGCTCGATTTGTTCTACCGCGACACCGAAACGGATGAGGTGGCCATTCATCCTACCCACTTTGTTTGGCATTTTAAAAATATTTCTCAGCGACTTTCTTCATAATAACAACTATGCAAATTAGTGATACAAGTTGTCCGGAGTGATCTTTATTTCAAATGTCAACTTTGAAGTGATGTTATAATGAGACGAGTTATAATAAATTATACAAGTTTTTGTTTCAATGTAACCGGATAGATAAATAATTCTATATATGTAGATACTACAATTTTTTTCTTAGAAGTCATTAACCGAAAAATAAACCAGTCTATTATATTGCACATGAATACGCCGCTGGAATCTCGCTTTAACAAACATATTATGTATACGGTGATATAGATAAATTACGCATAAATTAATACATAAAAGTATGGCGTAGTATCATGGATAAATAGATTAAATATAAAGCATATTTTTATTACAGAAAAGTTATTTATAGCTGATATTATAACTCACCCAAACATTATATTAATCGTTGAACAGTCTGTTAAGAACGCGTACCGGAGCTGATTCTAGGAAAATTCTTCGAACAGTAATTCTGTGTAGTGTAAGTGTAGGTATAGTGTATAACCGTGCCAGCCAATCTCTTTTGGCACAATGTTTACGAAATCTTGTAGAATTGAATCGAGTCTGCGCTAGTATTTGTAAACAGGGCGGCGCGGGCTCGGCGCACCGTGTGAGACGTGCGTGGCTCCTAAAATACATCAAACAGGAATTGAATCCATGCCAACTGGTGTGCGTAGACGGCGGCCCGCGATCTCCTCGTAAACTTCATTATACGACATCAGTTTTATTCCCGTTCATCTATCTTTTATGTTACACTGATATATATTCTACAGCCATCACTGAAACTGGAGGCAATATTAGTTAATTAAATCATTAATCGTACTCAAAAGTTACTTATTGAGTACATTTATGTCATAAGTGGCAAACGAACAGGTGGGTCACGTGACCACCACCGTCCATGGATACTATCAACACCAGAGGAGTCGCAAATGCGTTGCCACCCTTTGGGGGGAAAGTATTAGGGTAGGGAGAGGGAGAGGAGGAGGAGACGGGACGGGAGGTGGGCCTCCGGCGCTCTCACTGACCGAACGAAACGCAACAATGGTAAGCACTGTTACTTCACGTCAGTTTTCTATGAGAGGGTGGTACTACCCCGGGCGAGCCGACCCATTCATGCTGAAACCAGTAATAGTAATAGCTCTACCATCATTTAATCACCTAGAGAGTAACAATTATATGCTACTACAACATAATCGGTTAGTACCTAAATAAATCTAAAGCCATCACTAAGCGTGATGGTTGAATTGCCATCAATTTCCTACATAAATATTGTTCTTTTGAGACTAAATCACGTCAAAACTATTGAACGTATCGCCATAGGTCTATGACTACTCGATGCGGAATTTTTCGATTCTAGGCTACTCATTTTTTACATTCGCCTGACCCTTTCGCATTATGAACAACGAAAAGGGCGGGAATCAAGCTTAGCTAGGTCAGACCGGGTTTCTCAGGTAACAGCCCAAGCCGAGGTGTGCCGTGCGCCCTTGAGCGTGTTACCTAAAAATATAATCGGCTGAGTGCCTTAAGCGCTTGCCTTAGTAGTCCGGTGAAGCTGTAAAGACCTTGTCAGGTAAATAGCGTAGTCAGTTCGAAAAAAATTATGAACTCTTTAATATGTACGTATGAATAGTCAATTTTAATCTAAAATCATCGTGACTACCCTTGAAATGTTATTTACGACCTTTCGTCAACCGGTTATCAATGCTAAATAAATGATAAATGAATTTGCTATTTCCAACTGAAGGTATTTTAATGTAGGCACGCGGAGCGCTGTTTACAACGCCTTTAGACTATTAACCTTGCCTGTATCCCCCGTCTTCGTAGACAATTGCATGATGATTGATTACGTAACACTATTTACACAACTGACTGCCAGATGCGAGACAATGCTCGTTTTAGCACTTTAGAAATAAGTATTCATTAGGCACTGTTCTAACAATCTCATCATACTAGTTCACTAGTATAACGCATTTGATTGCTCAGTTAATACCTTACTATGCATTTTCTAAATTGGACGAATACATGTACCCACTGTGTTAGTATTCTTATATAGCTCGTTACGTGTTTTACTTTATTATATGCATACTCAGTGCATCCTCGATCTTGAACAAAAATGTTCACTACAACATTACAAAATTACAAGAAAATCTATTCAAGTTGTTTTTGTTACATCGCAACTATTATATATAGATTCAAAGAAGTCAGTACGTATTTATAGGTAAATATAAACACTGGGATTTTGCCCGTACAGGAAAACAACGAAATATTGCTACAGGCTTAGTTAATTATTAATCGGTAATAATAAACATGTATATTTATATAAAGCATGTATTTCTCGTTATAGATGCAAACGGTATTGATGAAATTTTATGTTTATATTAACGTTGCCAATGAAATGTATACATGAATGCATCGGGCGTGAACACGCCGGAATCGCATCTCAATAACTCTCGTTTTATGTGTTTCCCATTTGACCTATTTTGAACTGATGATTATACTATACAATATGGTGAAACGGCTTCAAATTTTATTTTGACGTTGTTATTTTTGCTTTATGTGTCACGAGTGTTCTCAAAGCTTTCACAGTTTACCCATTCATAGATTTGATTGCTTTCACAACGATCAATCCATCATAAATTAATAAAAAAGAGGATGCATCATTCAATTTTGAAAGAATGTTACCGAACCATACTCTGAACCGGCTTAATTTCTCTTTACAAAATTAATTTTTAATTGGTAACATGTGTATAAACAACATTTTTGTTTACCTTTAACATTGCATGCCTCAGTTCACCCCGTTCACAGACGCCATTGTATTTTTTTGTTCCGAGCAGTAAAATGCCACAAATGGTTTTAATATTAATGAAAAGCATTGCAAATGCATTGTTTCTGTGCGGTGTCGTGTAACCGGTTCTCAGTTCGTCACGCGTCTCGACTTCGAGGAAACCAACAGTAAAGTTGTTGTTACTATTGACATTCTTCACACGACCGTCGTGTTGCCGTCCCACCGCATAATATCGCGAATCAACAACAATTCTAACTTATTCTATTGTTCGTATTTTATCCTTTATTTGGTATCAACGAGAACTGTTAATTGCATCGATGTCGATCGTGACCTCCACTATCACTTTCATTTATTGCTCTATCTATGATAAAAAGCTAAACGTTTTCTGACAGATTCATCCTCAAGGCTTCTAACGAAGCAAGTCTGTGCCGTATCACTGTGTAATTTATTTATTTGTACGGCGGATGCGATCCTATTTATGTCTGAGCAACCCGAAAGAAGGTTATTCGCTTTTACAGCCCAGTAACGTATACAAAGAAGAGTTAAATGAACGCTACGGATATAAATCAACGTTACCGGTAACCCTAACCGTCTCCGGGGGGGATTAGCCGCCGAGATATTCTATTCTTCGTATGAAATTAATGGCTTTTGGCAAGTGAACGTCGAGTCGCGTCGCCTCGGTGACCGTTCTCGAATCGGTTTTGTGCAGACGGGATTACGTAATTAAGCATTTAAAACGTTATGCAAACGATACGAATACGTCGGTATCTTCGTTCAATTATACATAGAAGTGTGTATATTCGGTGATTTGGTATACTTGTAATACGCAACCCACGCTTACAAGAAGCAGGCCAACGGCCTCTCGTCGATAGGTGCCGAGTCTATATAGGGGTCGACGGTGCATGGAGATAAACGAGCCATTCTTAACACTGTTGAAATGTCGACTTATCTATATGAATAATGGTAGTGTAGTTGCGGTTGTGGGCGATGTTAAACAATCATCCACTTGAGGTAATATTTGAGTCATTTGGTTCACTAAAATCCAGATAGTATTTCCTTATGTGTTATATAAAGTTATCGGATTGAAAACCTCCACCTGTAATTCTAACTAAATTATAAACACATGTAGCTTATCACTGTTCCCTCTTTTTAATTAATTAGTATTCAGTTAATTACACATTTTAAACTTATAAATAACAACACCGACTTGTTTTGAAATGTGAAACTTTACGAAACAAACATCCTTTAATTCTGTCCACAAACCGAGAGTACAACGTAATAATTCACACGAATTCGGCTTATCCTGAATAACAATTCATGATTTTATTGTTTTAATGCAATACCTGACAAACAGGATATGCGTTAATTGAATTAATTGTAACAAATGTAAAGTTTAATATTTGTTAAGAAGCTTGAGTAATCTTAATTTCTGTCTACCGGATTTTTAAGAGTTTTTAATTATTATAAAGTCGATTATTATACACTCCATTATCACGTGAAGATCCGTAATGGAAATCCAAAGATTCCAAAACATCAAAATTGGCATGATTTATATAGAACTATTGCGAAAATTAAAATGTTATCGTTTATATCGACAGATTTACCTCGATTTGTTTTCCTGTTTTAGATGTGACTATTTAATTTACATTTTAAACATAAATAATACATTAATTCACCGGTTTCTTTATTGTTTCTTTATTATTATTCGTATCCAATATATATATTTACATTTTATAATTCAATATTATTAGAAAATTATGTTTAGATATAATAAAAACAGTTCGAGTAACTAAAAACAAGGTGCTGCATATTTATTAATTATCACAAACAGTTAATTTATTTACAACATTTCTCAAGTAATCATTAATAATAATATTATAAGGAAGGATATTGCTATATTTAATTGAATTGTTTGTTGTTATGTTACTCGTTAGGGCAATGCAATATCGATTTATGAGTTATTGCAAAAACATTTTACAAACTGTGTGAAAAACCGCACCTTACGAATATGTCCAGTCGATGGACCGTAAGAACTCGGCGCTTCCATGCAAAAACGCATATTTAAAAATAACTGCACCAGACGAAAACCGAGCGTTGCCGAAAAAGTCCGAATTGTGAATGCAGTGAATAAAAGTCGCTAAAGAAAAAACGTTAACGAATCACCATATCGCGCACTATACTCCCATGTAAATAGTACACATGTACGATACGAATTTGTAATATTTTGACAGCAACGGAAAAAAAAACAACTAAATTTGAGTAAAACCGTGTGTCTCAACTAGGAATCCAAAGTAATTGAAAAAATCACTTATACCAATAGAATTATGAAATCCCTTACACAGACAACTACTACTCGCAGCTTCGTTACTCTATGTTAATACCTCGATGACTGATAAACTGTACAGTTAAATTTAGTAGTTTATTTTTTCTATTAAACTTGGTTAATACATCTACTCATTTACAATACAAGTATTTTTGCTTACCTAGTTATAGATTTCAAACATATAATCATCAGGGGAAGGATCGCGTGTTCTGACAGTCCACGAATCTCAGGGATTGACCTTCAAATCGGTGGTGATCCTGCAAACAAAGGGCAGAAGGATGCAAATCCACGATAGTGTTTCACATGCTATAGTGGCAATATCCAGACACACTCACACCTGTGTCTATTATACCGACGTGACTGATGACGCGATTAGTAGGTTCATCCATCGGGCCATGGACGCTCCGGCGCGGCATATTGTGGATTACAACTTAAAGATGGCGATAGGGGACCGAAATGAAACCGCCATAAAGGCAATAACGTCAATAACAGTTAAATAAATACATATATATATATAAAAAAAAGTACCCAATAGATGCTCACAAATACGATTTTTAACATATTAAATAAAACTTTAGCAAAAAAATGGTGCGGACCGAGAGTCTGCAGATAAGAAAAAAAAAAAAAAAAACATATAATCATTATATATGACATTGTATTGTAATAGGTGAGACAATTTGCATCGCCCCAAGGTTGTATCCTTCAGCTGGCTTCTATTTTATATGCAGCGATAATAAACTCCGTTTTTGTATTTAAATAAGCATTAACATTGTAAACCTGTTCGGTAATGAATTACAATTTACAATAATTATAATTAATTATAATCGTACAATAACACGTTAAAACTTTTGAATATTTCTAACATGAAACATGGCCTTTATAAAGGTTTTCTTAATAGTGTAATTTCAATATAATCAAAATGAAATTACTAACTTAGTGATTATTCCAAGAACTATATTTATAGGTATATGTTTGTAGATAAATGGGTAACTAGATACCTAATAGTAATATTTGGACAACAACTTCATACAGTTTTTTGATATTAAGCTAGATATATATTGAACTGTGGTAATCAAATGATATTTACGTATATAACTTACCTTTCTTGTTCTTTGACTAATTTCATGATATTATGATTCAATAACCTTCGTTGTTGATGTTCTAAGTAATAAACAAAATAGCCACGCTGAAGCTATTACTGGTTTCAGCATGAATGGGTCGGCTCACTCGGAGTAGTACCACCCTCTCACAGAAAACCGACGTGAAGTAACAGTGCTTGCTTGCATTGTCGCGTTTCGTTCGGTCAGTGAGAGCGCCGGAGGCCCACTTCCCTTCCCCCTTCCCCGTCCCCTCTCCCTCTTCTCCTTCCTCCCAAACACAGGCTGGCAACGCACTTGCGACTCCTCTGGTGTTGCAAACGTCTATGGACGGTGGTGATCACTTAACATCAGATGACCCACATGTTCGTTTGCCTCCTATGATATAAAAAAAAAAGTAAGCATTATGCTTAAACAATGTCATTATTAAAAACTTGTAAAACAAGACTGGATTATTTGTTTTCAGAAATTTGAGACTCGCTAATTACGGTACTGGAATTATAGTATGTGTCGATTAATATTCATTCATTCATCAAAATTTCAAGTATTGACAGGAAACGTCGTGTTCGAACGATTTTGAAATTTAGGACAACTGATTACGGCACCGATTAAATTCTAATAAACCGGTTTAGATGGAAATGTGTTATGGCTCGTTAGTTCGGCCGTGAAATTTAGACGCAACGTTGTTTTGAAGCCGATGTAAATTGAACAACGAGAACTTATTATGAATTTATACTGTATATTGAAAATATGTCCTCGATGGGACGATGGTTTTGAGGAAGATGTGTGTATTATTTTCTTGTTAGCTTCTTCAAATCTTAGTTAATATTATTTAAGTATTCAATGAAGCTGCATTGAATACAGAGAATGTAGATGTGTGCATAAAAATCTGTTGAATAGACTTGCCCATGCAAAGATTTAGCGTAGTGCTTGTTAGTTTGTAGCTTTAAAAGATATTACGGATATTTCTGTATAAAATTTGATTTACCGTGTATTATTTTGGTATATTTATGCCCATATTAAAGTCGTTTTGACTGAACCACCAAAAATATGGTTATTTCATTTAATATGTAAATTGTAAAAAATAGCACGGGGTTGGTAATAATAAACGTACGTCACAGGATGTTTATAATTACGCTGAATTAGATTAAATTAATGATATGTAAAGCATTTAAATAAATATCTGTCGTCCTTACACGTGTGGTAACCGTTACTATATAACGATAAATAGATAAACCAGGTGTTTTTACGTAACCCGCTACTATAGTCGATAGGTATTCGTATATGCCATATCCATACATTATTATAATTAACTAGCTGACCCGTGCCCACTTCGTTGGGCGGTAAACATTTATAAAAAATAATAATAGTTTAAAAAAACTTAAAAAACACGCTTTCATAAAAAATCCAACTAAAAAACAGAAAATAAAATTTAATAAATTTGGATTAAGAATAGTGTAAATTAGAAATAAATGTATATTTTTGTACAAACATACATACATACAGGTGAAGCTAATGAAATCGTGATAAAAACTACTTTCTGTCTCTTAAATATAAAAGTTAGGCATATGCTGTCCTTGACTTTTTTGTAGGAACTATCAGACTCTGCAACTTTTCTCTAGAACTCAATCATATATGAGCATCGTTAAGGTAGCGTTCGGAAGAAACGTTTTCGTTCAACCGTTTTTTTCTGCAACTTTGCAAATCCGACTACCACACAAAAAAAAAAAAAAATTTCGCGTTAATATATAGCCTATGACCCTCACAAATAACGTGGCTTTCTATTGGTAAAATAATTTTCGGTTTATTAGTTCCTGAGATTACCCCCTATAACATCACATACTTTACCTCTTTATAATATTAATACTATAGAAGTACAGATATAGATGTACATTATATACATCCTATAATTAATATTGTGTATAAAATAGCACATATCTTCGATGAAAACTATGAGAATACAGAATATAGTACGGTCCAAGAAAGTTTCACTAAACACAGTTGAGATTATTTATATGGAGGTCGAGAAAGTAATGGTCGCGTGTTGTGAATAACAAAACACTTGGAGCTGAGTGCACGTCGGTTGCGCAACAAATTGTCTACATTTGATTATGGACTCGGTGTGACACACGATGAGCACCGCGTGTTTAATAAACAATGACGAACGTAATTTGAACCCCAACGGCTCCCGCAACGCGACTCACGCTCCTCGAAAAAGGAAACGACCTATTGCTCTACTAAAGATCTCGTCTCGTTGGTCCTCTACCTAACTGTTTGATAAAGAATAAAAGCGTGCACAGTAGAATCATTGGAACATGAAAACGAAACTATCACGATCGTAATTTTCGCTACTGTACGCTATTAAAGGAATTCCATTACGCTGCTACCTAACCCGCCGCCGATCTGGCTGGCCTAAATAAAACGTGTCGATTTTCGGCCCGATAGCGTTGGCCTTGCTTTTTTAACCGAACTGGCATTTAAATTGCATAAATCGAATTTAAACCGTGCAATTTACTCGACGCAACCGGTTCTCGCGTAATTCAATTCAACGGGTCGATTATTGCTGTCGTTAGTCGAGACGAATGACTCACTGAAAAGTCCATCGGGGCACATATGCTTTCGATATTAATTTCAGCGACGCGTGTTGTCCTATTAGCTAAACTGCTGGAGTTTTAAATCGACGTCGAGTGATGTCATACTCGCATGCGTTCCAAATATAACGTTACCGAGAAATATGATGCAGATTAGTTTGAAGGAAGTCGTGTAATGGCATGCGAGATGTTTTATAACATTGCGTTTGCAACGATTGTCAAATTGGAAGACGGGGTGACGTGGGTCGAATTGTCTATTCGTAAAATAGAAATCCAATATGGATGTGGGTCGTCGCGACTCGATAATGGAACGTCCAAACGTGATGTTGACACGAAAAACGTGAACGCAATTCGAATATTTACGCGAACACGACGTCAATAATTGCGTACTTTATGTTAGCAACACTTTTAATATAATCTCTTTAACTGAAGACATTATTTAAGTAGATATATGTGACTAGGTCTGTATAATTATGTTATAATGCAAGAAAATAATTAAAACGCGATTGATAAGTGAACATCAGAAGAGCGTTAACGAAGGGAACAACGTTAGAAAAATTATAGTATAGTAAGAATGGCGAACATTATAAATAATAATAATAAATGTTAAATATTATAGTGGATGTTACTTTGCACTTCCGCTTGTGCAAAATAACGATGTGCAAAGTAACGTCCATTATAATAGTTAGTGATAGATTTCCGCAAAGTAACAACGCCTTCAATGAAACATAATATTTGTTATAATAATAATTGGCAGGTGATAGAGCCATACTGAAGCTATTATTGGATTCAGCACGAATGGATCGGCTCGCCCGGGGGAGTACCACCCTATCATAGAAAAACGACGTGAATTAACAGTGCTTGCATTGATGCGTTTCGTTAGGTCAGTGAGAGCGCCGGAGGCCCACCTCTCATCCCCCTCCCAACCCCTCTCCTCGTTCCCTCCCCAGGCTGGCAACGCATTAGCGACTTCCCTGGTGTTGTTAGTGTCTATGGACGGCGGTGATCACTTAACATCAGGTGACCCGCCTGTTCGTTTGCCTCCTAAGACATAAAAAAAAGTTACTTAATGAAAATGTTAAAGATACTTCATAATAGAAAAGTTTATGTTATATATTAATGAGTTTAAATAATAGTCAAAACATTTTCGAATGGGTTATAATAACAAACTAAAGGCAACGCCAAACATGCAATACATGTTATAATGGGTGAAATGTTTTAATTAAGCCTTTATCGAACAAAGAATCCATAAAACGACGAATCGCCAGCTTACAAGAATAATAATGCGAACTCGCCCTCGAAAAATGTCTGCATCATATCTTTCCATCAATGTTTTTCTTTTATATGTGAATAAAGTATAGAGAAGGGGTGAGCCGGGAAGGTCTTTGAGGGTGTTTGTTATCCCGAGCGTACGTCACAGAAGGGTTCGCGCGTTACCTACGATATACAATTTCTGTATTAAGGACATTTATGTACCTAACTAACCTACCTATAAATCGATCATTCCTTTTTAATTGATATTTGATTCATTAACTTAATAAGCAATTTGCTTACTCTAGTAAAATATCATATGATTGTAAACAATACACTATTATGTTTACGTCATTGATAATTAATATCTGGGACGCACACAAATGTCATATTCTGTTTATTTTACAATTATGTTGAATCATTGCGATTAAGCGTTTAATGAATGCTTAAAATTTAATCAGCGTTATTTTAAACTGTTTTTGTACTACGATCACTATCGTGATGCAGATGTCTGTATGTTTATCTATAAACACGACGTTGTGGGTTCTGTTTCGATACGATCAGCAAATGGTATGTAAAATGATACTCTCTGCATGCCGGATGCATTAGAATTACAATATTATAATTAGCAATTTTACAATATCACAGTGTTAGATCAGAACTCTTTTCTTGTCAGTAAAGATTAAATTAACAGAGGAATGTAGAAAAACCTTAAAACATTCTTTTTTCTTTTTGTATCCACAAGGAACGATAACTTCATTCATCAGTAGTTCTCACTCGCAGATCACTTTGTTATCGTACTTTTCGAATATATAAATACCTATGGGGTGTCGAAGAACATCGTAAGACTTGAGACACCCAAGCCAACCTCACCTGCACGTGCACCCTTGCTGAATAACGAACGAGGCAATGGCGGAAGCGGTGTGGTAGGATTTTACAGCCTGACTGGGTCGCAATCACCATGTATATGGCGAAAAAGCCCGCCATAGAGATTCGCTTCTGCGGGTCGCATTTCGGGATCAGCCTGTGCATATCCAGATTTTCGCAGACCGGCTTAACAGCGGTTTTTGGATTGTACTGTGCTTACCATCAGGCATAGTGCAGTCATTTTGCCGTACTACAATTTAAAAAAAACCTATAAAGGTGAATAGAATCAATGTGTATGAGATCAGCTGTTCCGGAGGGTGCAAGAATATCGGCACAACGGCTGTTTTGTGAATAAACAGGTGGTCCTGTTGCCATGGTTATGAAACCGGAAGTTAGCGTCATTATAGAAGTCAATAAAGCGATTCAGAATGCGATTATAATGTGGTAGAATATAAATGAAATATTTTATTGCAATACATGATTTGTGGATTGAAAAATCTAATTCCACTTTCTATGTTCTTGTCAGGTATAATAATTTATTGACTATAGAGTATTTCGGTCACAGATTAAACGAAATAAAATCACGAAATAGTAAAATAACGTCTTACATTTTTTAAACATTTATATTATAAGGAAAATCGAATTTTATGTTTGAAGGTATATTGTGGTGATTCCATTAATTAATTTATAAAATATATCTACAATTTATTAAATAGTAAAAGATATTATTAATTTAAAATTCTAGATCAATGTCAAAACCAAATTAATGCGGGTAATAAATAACTCGTAGGCGGTCGTAAATGGAGCACGATATATTCTATGATATTTATTTTTGATCAAAGGAATATATAGATCTATAATCAAACAAGTTATACTAATAAAAACTCCTTGCATATTAACTAGCATACAGGCTACAAATTATAAAGAAATCATATTAAGTAAATACTTCTTGCCTATTAAATAACGTTCCAAAGTTGAAAAATCAACTGAAACCATAAACAAAAACATCAAAGTAATCTTATCTATATTAATAAAATAAAATAATAAGACGAGAGAATATTATTTCTTAGAAACAAATAAAATACATTGAATAACAAAATGTTTTTTTATCATCTCTGATTACTATATCAGATATGGTTCTTATATAAATAATTACTAAAGTAACATTAAACGTGTTGCCAGTCAAACATTTTCGCAGTGAATTTACCTCGATTGATGACTTTCAAAAGTAAGAACGTGGATACAGAAAGGGCAGTGTACGGTTGTGGGCGGAACAACCCTCCTGTCAGTCACTCCTCCCGCCTCCACACGTTTCCCCTTAACCGGGGATGAATTGTGACATTTTACTTTCTTCGCCCTCAACGTTCAATTATAATAATTCAAAAGCAGGAATATAAAAGAATTACGTAAGGCGACGTTTAATAATATTTTTGTATAGAAATTTTGCGTTTATAAATAAGTTCGCCTTCAAATTGCTTACCGACAATGAATAATACATTAATTGCCGCACATAAGAATATGATAATGAGTCGGAAAAGCCGAATGTTACTATAAATAATTATTATTGAAATATATTATTTGATTTTAAATTTTTACATACAGAATTATTTTACATACCTCATTCATATTTATAACATATTAACATATAACACATAATACTGAATAATTTTAATTTCGTTGTATCTTTAATTAATTCTGCTGTGATTATATATTACCTACATATATGCAAAATACTAGTCGGTATCCGTGACTATAATTGAAAGCACTCGACCGATTAAAAACCGATTAATTGTTATTTCATGGGAAATACGTATATAATCTAAATTAATTGTGTGCTGTCTTTAATTTTCTTAATTACAATTATATTATTAACGATTTTCACTTCCTTTAATTCGTTTTGTGATTAGTGCTTATCGCTTATTGATAAGCGTAATGGTAGGTTATAAATTAAAATTAAATGTCCTCTATCTACATTAAAGTCGATTCAACAACAGACATTTTAATTTTATTAATATATACATAAAGTTATGGTCACATTACTAGTTAATAACGATTATTTATTAGTTATGTTACTACAGTAATTCGTAATAGAAGTCAGATAACGAGACCGTGTCCAAACGGTATTTGACATCGAATCAACCTACAGGAGTAGGGTTGTCGAGCTTCAGAGAAGATCCTTTGATAACCTGTGCCAGTGAACCATTAATGAGAGAGGGATCAATGTTCTTCCTTTGAATAATGCGGAGTACGGGTGCCACCCCTTACTTGTTATGAGGGGGCAATTCTCTAGGACTGAGATACAACGGACTTCGCCATTTAACGGTGTTGTTTTGTTTGATGTAGACACAGCTGGGTTATGTTGGTAGATCACTCGTTCATTGTTTTTTTTTTCGAACTGACTACGCCATTGACCTAGCAAGGTCTTAACAGCTTCACCGGACTACTCACGTTCATTGTAAAATGTAACGTTTAATTGTAATTTTTTTAAGTAAATTCAGTTGTCGTTGTTCTAAAATAGAATTTATGGGATATCTTCAATTATAACTATATCAAGTCAATTTTTTCCTTTCGAATGTGGACAAGAGGACTCTATTCTATTTCAATTAAAAATGTATTTGTAAGGCCCTATTATATTTTTAAAGTCTTGTATCCTAATGTGGATACAAAATGTAGGAGGCAATTTGCTAGAAATAATGGTATACGTATCCTCTTACCATATTTTTTTTCGAACTGACTACGCTATTGTTCCAGCAAGGTAGCAATAGCTTCACCGGACTACTAAGGCGAGCGCTTAAGGCACTCAGCCGATTTTATTTGACAACTAGCTTACCATATTAGCACTACTGTACCAGGAAGTTGCTTGATCACTGTATATTGATCGCGGTTTAACTAAGATTACGTTACTACCTCCGCAATATTTAACAATATTGTATTAATTTTCGCAAAGTTTACGGTAAAAACTACAATTACGAGTTCAGGGGACTTATAATTATGGAAAGGAAAAATAAAATAAAAAATCAACTCAACAATGGAGTCATTGTGCCATTCGATAAGTGAATGAAGCACAAGGGTCGTTCGTGGAGAACGATCACGATTTACAGATCTCACGTGAACGGGCTTTGGTTCCCATCGCATTATTTCGAATTGTTAGGGCGTATATGCAAAAAATCTTTGAATTTTGTATTTTTTTAAAAGAGAATAGAACCAAATAGTCTTCTCTGTTCTTGTCAATAGTAAATTAATGTTGATATACAGTTGGTATGGGTAAGGAAAGCCATACTTTTATTAACAATATTTATAAACAATAACATTAATATGCTTTATTTTATACAGGTGTCAACTTAAAATAATTTATTTATTTATTTTTTACTTTAACATTTAGCTATAAACATGTATATATATTTAAATTAGATAATAAATTACGCTAAGGAAATTTCTCCTTCGTATTTAATTTTTAGAAATTATTATTTTGTCATACATAAATCGGAACTACGGACAGTAAAGTTTGAATAACTGTTTACCGTACAATTTAGTATATTGAGTAGTAAATAATCTTATCGCTTAAGAGAGAAAGACAATAGATTTTACGGAAGTTTGTTGTAAATTTTGTGTCTTTTTTTTCTAACTGTCTACGCTATTGACCTAGCAAGGTCTTAACAGCTTCACCAGACTACATAAATTTTATGTCTTTTTTTTTCGAACTGACTACGCTATTGACCAAGCAAGGTCTTAACAGCTTCACCGGATTTTATGTTTTTTTTCGAATAGGATTTTATGTCATTTTTGTGATTTTTGGACATCAATTCATGAAGAAAATAAAGTTATAGAAAAGCACAGTGCTGGTGATTTAATGCATTAAATAGTTACAGTTATGAAATTTACAAACCAATTATCTCATATAAAAATTTTAAAAGTTTTTATTTACTATTTTCTTGTAAATTAATATTTTCTTCATAACGGTTCGTAATTGTTCATTTGATTATAATAAATTATTTTTGAGGTTATTATTATTTTTACTCCTTTATTGTCATAGATTACTCCAAACATACGTGACTTATGATACACCTGGTGGATGCTTCTTTATTTACAGTGTAATCGTATGCGCAAAGTATATTCATATGTGCTATTCTTAACTAATGCGTCATAAAAAGTGCGTAGCATTTTAACAATGGGTCGTTGGGCATCGTACAGGAAGTGCGGCTGTGTTTGCAGCTGTCTGCGTCCTGTTACACCTTCTGTTCAACACATAAACGTTGTTAGAAGTCGAGAATTGATATTCCGAGTACAGATTAAACACGAATCGCACATTACTCATACATCAACTGATTTGAATTACCAGACAAACATTCTTAAGTGGTAATGCAACAAATAAGGTGTTATAATTGCTTGCTTCGTTTAATTTTCTTGTTTAAGACTAGCAATGGCTTCGCACGAGGACAATATGGTATCATAAGTGTCCAAGTATTTACATGTAATATTCGGTCAATGAATAATTGATGAAAATCAATTAATTCTCGTGACACCTATAACTTCCTCTGTTGGGTGTAATTTGAAATTTGTTGTCTGTCTGTTTATGTCTTAGATATTTATTGAAATAATATGCTGTAAAGAGTAATTTTGTACTACTGTTATTCTTGAGATCGTAGGTCATCATAAAATATACAATTTTATGTATATTATTTTGGTATATCTCATAAACATTAGTTAGCGTTAACAGTGTAACATATATTTTTCCCTACGTTGTATTATATGTATGTAACATATATATATACCTTCTGTATATATATCTTCTCAAAATTAGTGTAAACCGTATCAAAATCCATTGCCTAATTTCGTACAAACAGTTAGTTGCAGAGAATGACTTTGTTTTATAGGTAGAATTTATTGATCGTTGAGAACAAACATATCTTTATTTTCTATATATATATATATATAAGCAATACAAATTAAAACTGATTGTAAAATTGATTATAGAATAATTATTTTCTGTAATGAATATTTACTAAAAATTTTAACATCTTTCATTGGAATAAATCTTTTTTGTAACACTAAAAGGACTTATCCATGAAATTAAATTATATTTTATAAAACAGATTAATAATATTTCATACCTACATCTCAAATATCCTATTTGACTTGAAACTTTTAAAAAGAGGTATATGAAACATACTAAGTTTTAATATAGGGAAAAAAGCCAATTTGTCCTGTAGACTCTTCTTGCGTTCTACGGAGTAATAATTTACGTTTCATGGTAACGCATTCTTTTATTTGCTCATCTCCCGGCTCGGCTTGTGGTTGAGGTGCAGACTAGCACATGGTATTTCATTTCGCGTTATTAGGAGGTATTCGCCCTCGGTGCACTTTCGTAGGTAATGAGAACCACGCTGTGGGGCAGGCGCTACTCAGTTCAACCGCAATGCATTCAACGTGATACGACTCTGCAAAAAGATATTAGAACCTATTTATATATCAGGAATGGAATCTTCAGTAATAAATATGAGGGGACATAGACAAATTTAAAATATTATAATATAGAAATTAATTTTAATGTAAGTTAGCCATTAATGGTCCTTGGCTACAATATCAATGTTGAATTAACATTTAAATTACCTATAGCGGGTAATTTATTTCGCTATCATAATTATTAATTTGGGACTTCCCTTCATAACGTAGTCTAAATACTTTAAATATCAAGTTAAACATGGCCGAATGTAATTAAAATACTAGCTTGTATGCTGAGTAAAATAAACATACGAAACAATGTTTGGCTTTGGAAGTAGATCCGACGGAAATAATTCTGTTGTAAAACATAACGTTTGGTTTAACTCTTACAACGAGTACAATTACAAAATCAAACAATTAAAATTTTTAACACGTCGATATTAAACGAAGCCCATAGTCGTTGAGAATTGTAGACAAGTATATTCTCGTCTGTTGCTAATTGTTGTGAAACATCTTTTATTAACGATGAGTCGTTTGTTCCGAGAGAAGATTCTTGATTACGATTACACGGTACAATGAGCGCGCGTGAGAGTCCCGTGCTCTATTGTACTATTAAATTTATTATGTATTACAAAGGCGTATGCTCCATTTACTCAGACGGCAACAATAGAAACTAATAATGATCATTCCGCATTAATTGCCCGTTGCGTGCCAAAACGATAAATATAACACGCGTTTTGTACGTTGTGCGTGGACACGGTCGATTGAATGTTTACCCAATTCAATGAGATTTCTTATACAATTATTATCTTTGTACATTTTATCTCTTAAAGGACAAGGGAGGTTGCATTAGAGATCGTTTTAGACATATTCGTTTATGTTTTATGGCGAAATTACCACACGGAATTTATATGTTAAAACACGTGTCCGTTTGGTCGTGCGGTTTTAAAAAAAATAAAAAAACACATGTTCTTAAGTTACCTGTACAGAAAAAAAGTAGTTTCGAATAAACTCGCTTATATATATTTTTATTTTATTCACCTTTACATTTGTTTATTATAATAAAAAAAAAAACAATTTGTACAATACAAACAATGACCGATATCAGCTGCATTAGTTGGCGTGCGGCGCAGCAAATAGCGCCCACCTCCAGAGTACCTATAACATATTATTTCGTTCCTCAAATAATCTAAACAGCTAAAAATATATGTATATATACAGTTAGTTTGATAATCGTAATTTCCATTATAAATATTTATAATATAACCAGGTATCAAAATGTGTTATCAAAACTCCATTCAAAGTATAGTATGGGTACATCATAAAGGTCGTTTTAATATTCACGATGCAGCGCACCCGGGGCGGGCAGGCTTCACAAAATGGCTGCTCGGGGCGATCGGCTCGTCGAGTCGTGACCGCCAGGAATCCACGCGCTCGCTCGAAACCCTCATCAATTATGCATGAATGCAGCCGAACGCCAATGTTTACTCTCCACGAGACAACAATTTATGGCGTCGTGCGGTTTTTGACATTTCTGAGACCGGTCTCAACAACTCACCGACTATGACGAAATACGATTTACGCACATACTTTGAATTAGTCCATCATTAATACAACAACATCACTATTCAAACGTTTACTCTAATATTTATAAAACTTCTTATCTCTATATATAATAATCTGTTTATCACATATACGATCATATTATCGCACGCAAGGTGCTGGAATTGTAAGGTGCTAAAGAATAGACATCACGATTCGTAATTTACCTTCTTATTCTGAATAATCAATTATGTTGGTTATTCTAAAAATTTCATTGGAAACCTTTCTTTACATAGCAATTCATTCAATCAGTAGGAAAGAGGGCAGACTTATTGCAATTGTTAAAGTCCAATTTATTGGCAGTTGCGAACCGTCATTGTTTTCAGTAATAACTGTTAACATCAAATTAATTGATTACAAAGTAGTCTTTATCGTAAAAGAATTTCTTACGCTTTTATACGACGTCTTAAATATTAGTTAGCATTTTTAAAAGCGGCTCTTTACTACAATTGTATATATAATAGTAATAACACATAAACCAAGGTTAAATTAAGGTGTAATCTTTGATTACCGTATATATAATCAAAGGGTTTAATACGGTCCTCGACCTAATTGGCCATATTCGACGCGTTCACAACGCAAATGAAGATGTCTCAACGAAGTTGTTTTCTTAATTTATATGTACTATGTAGAAGTAAATGTCAACACGCCAACGTAATTAATAACATATCCTTTCGAGGATGTATCAAGTTGTGACTACAAACGTTCGTAAAATATGAATGTGACTCATTGATATTGCATCAGGTAGGGCCGTGGAATTAATTTAATCGAGCGAGCCTGTCTGTCGTGAGTACTTACCGTCCACGGAATACGACTACAGCTGTGTAGGCTATTGATAACGCTTGAATAACTCATTGTTCTCGCGAAGCGGAACAAGTCGCGATACTCTACTTTTATCCGATGTAAATTCCTTTGGTTTGAAATAAGTTTTATTATTGTTGTGTGCTCGTCGGTTCTCCCACGTACTTGTGACTCATGCATTTAGAAGAAACGTTGGAAAGTTAATAAGACTATATAGTAGGGTACAACAACTAAGAATATTCGTTCTCTATCGGTATATGGATGAATGAATGAATACTTTATTGCACTTTTTTTTTTGTTTGTACGCTGGCGAGCTTAATGCTATAAAGCATTTTCTTCCAACTAACTGGCGGTACCGAGTAGTCCGGTGAAGCTGTTAAGACCTTGCTAGGTCAATAGCGTAGTCAGTTCGAGAAAAAAAAAAAATAACTAGCAGTATTGTTGTCAATCAAATAGTTTGTAGGTAGTGCATATACAGAGGTCATAAATATCATTACATAGTAGAAAACAAAGCCCCCACCGCGTCTGTCTGTTCGCGATAAACTCAAAAACTACTGAACGGATCTTTATGCGATTTTTACCAGTGGATAAAATGGTTCACGAGGAACGTTTTGGTATATAATTCGTCCAGGATTTTGTTATTATCAGGGTGGGACAACGTCTGCCGGGCCCGCTAGTACATAAATAAAATAAATAAATAATAAAATAAATATAGTACATACACGATTAAACATATATACAAACTTACTTACAAATATATAACAATGATAATATATAAGTAATCGAAGATTTTTGTGTATAAAAAATTGATTTTGGTCTATCTGTCACTAACATACCGTTTGACTGAATATTTACGCCTTACGCTGTGAAATATTCGATATACTTTTGCTTAAGTAAACATACGTGAATCATAAACGTAATTATAACCAAGAGTAATACAATATTTCGTATGAATATTTACCAATATGAATCGTGAATAAAAAAACACATGTATTATTAGTTCTTGGTCATCGACTTGTACTTAAATTCTTTAAATTGAAGTATTTAAATGTATATCCTGATTAATATTATAAATTCGAATGTGAGTTTGTTTATTTATTACGCTTGCACGCCTTAACTAGTCCACCGAGTATTATGAAGTTTTGCATAAAAGTTGTCAGGGGTACTGAAAACTACATAGGGTACTTTTCACCCAGAAAAGTAGTATTGTTCCCGAGGGATTGGTCAAATCTATATACGCGAGCGAAATCGCAGAAAAAAGTTATCAATATATATTAATTAATATTACATAATAAATAGAATTAATTTGAAGTAAATTAAATAACGTTACGATGAATTTCAATGACCTATAATTACGGTTAGTTGTATTCCAAAATTGATATAAAAGGTGGCCGCGGCGGGTGTTCTCTCATTTCTTATTCACATTTCTCTTTATACGTTTTGTAAACAACCGGCCGGATAACGGACCCGTTATCAGGTACGGCAACCAGGTTATCGACTGCCGTGTTTGAATTCTCTTATCAGCAAATTCCCCACCTCACTCTCTATACACGTTATCTAACGTATCTCTGACTGTACATACATACTCGACAACTGTACTATGATAAATACACCTATTTTTAGGAGATTATGTAAGTCGAGTTGAAGTTCCTGCCGCATATCTCGACAACTTATAATCGTCAACAAATACGTATGTGCACAGTTATCTTTCTAGCATTACCACTTATCGCAGTTATTTAGAACATAACACATTGTATCCATTTAAGTATACTCGTTTAACATAACAACAGTTCGCTAGAGTTATTATATAGGTTTTTTCTTCACAGTATGTGCAAATGATAGAACATTAACTATTAGCGTGTAACCGCTAACTCGATTAGCACAAGGCCAAAAGAAGGTATGCGACCTCTTTGCTTGTTGTACAAAAAACACTTCGCAAACGGGTTTTGCCTGCCAATCTGTGTATCCGCTTGCCCGCATGACGAAGGAAGGTGATAAAAAACCGAGCTAATAATAAATAACGCAACACCGATTGTGAATAAGTGCGATATGTAACAAAAAAATTGAAGTAATTATATTTTTTATTATTAAAAACGCTCTTTGAAGTTCAGTCCGACGATTGTGCAGAAATAAAATTCTAAATTGAATTCTTGCCAAACCGGTATTTTTATAACATCGATTTAAAGAATCCGTTTTAGACGCTTAAATAACTACTATACACTTGCACATACATTTGTATAATAATGTTTATAAAAACTATGTAATTATACGTGTATATAATAGATATATCAAACTAAAAATATTAGAAACAACGGTTTATCTTTAAGTTTTATTTATGAATATAAACAATGCAGATTCCTATCCGTCAGCTTTGACCCGCGAGCTGTGAACTCTTTGTGTTATTTATAAAACAGAACAGATATCTTGTCACGGAATTGGATCGGTGCCAAATCGTTAGGTCGTAAAATACTTACGGTATGTTGGTCACAGACGGTATTCATCGATGTCATTATTAATTTATTTTCGACAATAACATACATACATTTGTTAATTATGTACTTTAAAAATGTGAAACAATTCGTTATGTGTACGTTCTGAGAGAGTTTTATGTTTTAAACCAAATAAATTATGTTTATAATTATGGATGTATTTGTGTAGTTTTGAGGTCGTGTTTTATTAATCTCCGTGTGCATTCGGTGAAAGCTAACTATATTAATATGTATCTTCAATTATTGGCGTGTATACTATAGTTTAATTTGATTATCAAAAGGAATTAAATATATTACAAAACTCGAAATAAGTATCTATAGGTATACCTACTTCAATTTACTTGAGAATGATTTAGCATTTCAAATATGTAGGTACCTACAATATTTTTATACGAACGGTTTTTTTTTATCGCTAAACGGAAATGCCGGTTGTGGTTCCACGAAGATGGGTAATTTATAAAATCGAGATTCGTTTGAGAATTTAATTTCGTCAGAACTTGCGTCTTGTTACGTGGGTTTAACAATCTTTATTAATTTCTTGTTAATTTATTACAAACGATGTATTCGATGATTTTATATATCCATCGTCGTCATACTTATTGTATATTGTGTTTTAGTATATATGAAGTTTATTATTTATAGTAATCAATTAGTATTTGTATTTTCTGTGGCATATTTAAGTTTGAATACTTCTAGTGTGAGTTAATATAATCACATTGAAATAGTTCTTCGACGGACGCCTCATGTATGTGCCGTCAGGTGCTCGTTTTGTGTATGAGGGGTGAAGGGGAGCCTCCCTAATACGACTCCCCGTCACCCGTTCCCACACCCGCGTTGCCGTTCACTTGTTGCTATGTTCTGCTACGTCGACGTCGCGAGACTGCTGCGGCGGCGCTCCCCCCGCCCCCTTTTCCTGTGAATTCCACTTCCCCGCGTTTCAGTTCTTTGTGCGCCACTGAGGCTTTCGTACGTCTGTGCCACTTAACGGAACCATATTGACACAATCGTGAAATTTTATAGCATAGCCAACTGGAGTTGTGTGTGTGTGTGCGTAGCTAAACGGCTCTTCGAGTTTTCGATCGCATGCAAGTAATTCTGGAAAGGATCCGAAGATATTAGATTTTGGATTTATTCCGTTGCGAAAAATCTGTGATACGTAGTGATTTCGATTTGTGAATTTTTAATTGAAGAAAACCCGTGACTAGTATTTCCTGTGTGATATTTATTTGACGAAGCTGTTTGTGAAACTGATAAAGAAGCACTCGTTTATATCTACCGTATCATTTTTAATCTGCAACGTAAGTAGCGTCCATATACTAAATATTATAGATTTATTGTGAAAATGTTTATCTTAAATCAACAAGAAATAATTTCAGTATTTTAAAATGAATAATATACTTATTTACAAATATAAAATAAGTGAAAGATATTGAGATAATTTATAGCCCCAGGTTATCGCGCAGCTTATTGACACCCACGCGTTTTTTGTCGGAAACACGTTTTATGTCCATATATTGAAGCTATTATTTCATTTTCTAATACCATTATGAAATGAAAAACATTTAATTCTAACGTGAAGTGATTATTAAAAAAAGTCCATAAGATGCAAGAATACAATCCCGTAAAACATTTAATACATATAGGACTCATTAAAAAGCTATTAAGTATTTTACCAACATCAATTATCCTAATTGTTGTATTGGATTTTAAGGTGTGTTGATAATCATCATCAGAAAACTGTGTTAATAGTCTACTCCCACATATCGACTCGTTTATAGCACGTAACCGCATAATGACCGATCAACGTATCTCGAACATAAATAACGTGTTATTTATTACGCTATTACGCTAGTCTTGTATCGAATGACCTTTTGTATCGCTCGGTGTTATCAAGAAGGCTTTCGGAGCGTGCATTGTTAATGTACACAGGGATATGTTATCGTTTCCAATATTTTATCATGCCATTGTTTATTATGCTGTAGACTCGTCTTTGTTACAATACTTTTTTGTGTAGGTAACGTATATAATGATGTAATATACATAGGATTGCATATTCATATCTAATAATAAACTTTGTATAATAAGTTTTAAAACACGGTAGAACCGTGTGTATAAGTAGAAAAAAATGTCGGCAAAGGAGTCAAGAATTCCGGTCACGAACCATCGAAACATGTCGTGAGATGCTAGCGAGATTATCGTTCGCTCGCATCCGTGCGCTTTCAATAGCGCATTGCGCAATTTACTGCACGAGTTAAGCGGTCGTGATCCTAGGCTACATCGCATCCACGGACTCTGCTATTACAGACTAGAGTCACGATAACTGATGCGCCTTGGCTCGATGGTCGAGTTACTTGGGTGCTTCATTTTAGGATCAGTCCATGCGATCACAAATTGATGTAGCCACGGATCAAACTTTATCGTAAACTTATGTTATTTATTATACTTGAAACATTTTAGAAAGTAAAATGCATATGTTAGTTCCGTGTATCACGTTGAAAATGTTATGTAAAGTGTAGTAAAATAATTGCTTTATTGCAGAGAAAGCTTTTGTGATAAATAAATGTCGTATTAACGGTTATTGTCCGAGTGGAAGTGTTTCATTACACGCTTGGCAAGGCGACACGCTCTGCTGGTTTTAACGAGATGATGGCTTTGACTCGGCAAACACGCTACCTTATCACAGTAATAAGTTGTTTCATGTTATTATTGCTGAATACACTATCTTCAATTTGCCAAACATTAACACGAGTTCGGAGAAATTCGTCACATATTTATAGGATTCTAGCTTTTATTCTTATATCGATATAACCAAAAACTGCTGTTATTCTGCTGTTGTTATCACCGACGCATCCGAATATAAGAGACATTCGATTAATCGTTACGAATCACGCGCTCATTTTCAGAGCTCGTATAATATAAAATAGCTCTTGATGATTTCGACCTCTTAACCCCATCAAGCTTCGTCATAATGGATAATAGAACTCAATAGACGTGCTCTTGTATAAATGGCTGTTTAAATTGACGTAAATGCGGTTTAGGTATTCTCGGAAGACTCACATCGTTAGCTAGTTAATCGCACACAACTGTATTGCGTTGTAATGAATAATTCAACACCTTTCATTGTGCTTTAAGTTTGGTGTAAAAATCTGCAGTGGTTAGTTTTAGTATTCCGTATATTTTATTTAGGTCAACTTGCAAACACAGAACACTTTTATATACTTATTTTTTTTATTGCAGCGTTGCTATATTTTTTTGTTTATATAGAATTGCTTATTTGTAAGAGATTGGAAGATGGGTTTATGGAGACCGTTGACATTTTCAGGGTTTATGATTCTTTGAGATTCTTTGTTAACTATTGTTTCTTTTTTATGTATCTTGTCTTGTGGGTTTCGCCTCAGTTCGTGTTGTCAATCTTCCATTGACAGGATTATTCCTTGTAGCATTTCCCTACCTAGTTATTTGTTACCACATTGTTTCCATCGGCTAATCATTGTCGCATTGTTCACAGCTTTGTCTACTTTTTCTTTAAAAGTCGTTTGTTTGTCACTCTGGTGTGTTTTTTTTTCTATTCATTTGTTATTTTGCAAATTGTATTTTTTTCCGTATCGAATTTTTAATAATTTCACAATGTGAATAATAATTATTATGATGTTTATTTATCTATCCAATTAAAATAATAATTACGAATATTTATTTCGCATTACGTAAGCTTGTGTCTATTTTCATTAGATAAGCATTTATTTTTGTACGCGGTCGTAAAATATTCGCATTTCAAGGTTTTTTTTCAATGTGTTTATGTTTTTATAAATATACACCGTGTGGTAAACTTATGTATACTACTTATCTATTGTCTAGTACACACGTATTTGAATTTATATACTAATAATATGTCGTGCTAATTCAGTGTACGGCGATATGTTCCATCGAATGAATTTTCGCTGTAATACCTATATGAATAATGATAATATTCTAATCGCACCTGTATATATTTAAATATGATAATTATCTGTATACATTGTCGAAAACGAAAAACATTCACGTAGCCGTGTATAATGACCACTTTTTGTTATACAATTGCCAGTTTCTTCTCTGTTTATGTTTGTTGTGAATAATTATTAATAATACGATTATGTAAATGAGGATTCTCATTAACGACACTCTCATTAAAATTCTATTGTAGCTCTGTCGACGCGAACACTCGCTCTATTGTGTAGGTGTTGTGTTCGTGTCGAATTTTATATTGAATACTTGAAATACAATTTAATTGAATACTTTTATTTTGAATTTCAATTAGTATGGAGTTTATTATTTTCAACGGTGACACTAGTACGTATGTCATATTTAATAACACGCTAAAAAAATGTTGTTAATAACATTTTAAATAATATTTAAAACGATTTAAGTATGTTCCTTGAAATAACGAGATTACTGAATTAACTGACTCTTGACAACTTATATCTTATGAGACCGGATTTCTAAATACTATTGAAAATTTCCTACTACTTTTCTTTATTATCTGTTAACGAATGCTTTAAGCTTCCAAATGTGTGAGTCTTCAGTAAATATACCCATTCGTTTTTCTTTGTTCGGCATAGGTATATTTAGATGAAATATAATAAATAATTTGAAGTACACTGTCTTAAGTCATTTAATCTTACGCTAACAAAATAGCAAGTTCTAGTAATTAAAATCTTCAAAAATAATACATTTGCATTCAACGTTTTCGGTGTATAATAATATAGCATACTTATTCAATACTTACCTCGTTCAAAAATTAATATATTATACTATAATATAATGATTATAGTGATGCGCGCGGACGTTGCGATTAAGTATTGTCGTGTTTACAATGTCACCAGGATTATATATTTTCCCGGGAATTTGGAACTCGTTTAGCATAAATTTTATAAATGCGGCGTGTCACGCATCTAGTCTTTTGTCACATTGCCCCCATTCTGGTGCGTCGCCAAACGACGAATGTTCACCGTGCGGTTGGCGCTCGCCATGTTGGCATAGTTCCAGTCGTCATTCACTCGGGATATGCTCGCAATTTGCTATTTCAATACATTATGCACTGCCCACGCGTTCATAATCTGCAGGGCGTCATTGTTCTGTTCCGGATTGCTTGATATTTTTATATGTCATCTCTTATCAGTGAAATAGTTCAAAGAGTTATGGTTTACCTTGACTGGTTGCTTAACCTTCAAATTCTAAATTCTTATTAGGACGGGAATCTGGACAGGAAAAATAGTATTTCAAACCGATGACTAAGCCCATCTTCAAGGTTGAAAAACTATACAATATGTATAGTGTAAATGATCGCTAATGTTTTACTTTCATAACGTTGTTAAAGTGAAAACTATATTCTTTTGGATATTGGCTATAAAATATTGTATATTATGATGTATTGTATAAAATAAATGAAAAATAATTCGTACATTTATTTTGATCAACAGCTCTAGTTCTCCGTGTCATTGAAGCCTAATGTCGCGTTATAAAGATTGCAGGTGTATTCACATTTCGTACATTTTTCCCCATCGTATGTAGGCGTCGTGTGAATGAGCTTATTTTGGCTTCGACCCAAACGTGCCGCCGCGACTGGTTGCTCGCTGACGTCAGCAGTTTGAAAATATGCAACTGGCAACACGCTGATAACAGACGTTATTAATTTGATTTGACACGTAAAGAGCCGCTCTTAATCATGAAATAACGTATGATATTTGTAGTTTATCGTAAATTTAGATATTGTGTATCTGTGTGAAGCATTTTGTTCCTACGAACAGATAGAGCATGTATAAATAAAAAAACGAAAAAGTTATTGCTATACTCACCAACATTTATTTATCTTGTTACAGGTGTTTCTGAGAGTGTAAGTGCGAGTGGTAATGTCGCTGATGTCGGTAATGAAATTGGCAAGTGCGTGAAACAAGAGGAAGTGACCAAGCAAGAAGTGTGCGAGAAAAGTGATAGTGAAGTGAAGAGTGAAGTGATCGGTGGTGCGAGCGCGGATGGTGTTGCCAGCGCCGTGGCCTCCGAGGAGGACGACTGTGTGATAGTGTGCGCGCGAGATGCGGACGATCGGTCCGACTCGGGGGTGAGCGGCGTCCGCTCGGGCGGTTCCGCCAGCTCCGTGGAAGAGAAAAAGAGTGGCGCGGCATGGCGCACGGGTTCGGCGGTGGTCCACCCCCGCCTCTCCTGCACCTGCCCCCGCCTACACCGCCCTCGCTGTACGCGAGCGAACTGCTGTGGAAGCAGCGCTACCAGCCGCAGATACACACGCCGCTGCACCATGCTATCGCTGATGAATACATCGCGGCAGCAACATACGATAGAGAGAGACATGAAAGACTGCTACGGTAAGCTTTATTTATTATTCATCTTACAGTCAAAACCGTTTATGGAGACATCGTTTAGAACAACATACCGGTTATATTGACCCAGAACAAAGGTCCCGGCTGAATGCTGTATTTCGAAAACATCACCGGTTGTTGTATTATCGGGTTTTACGACTATTTTTTTTCTTCGAACTGATTACGCTATTGTACCTAGCAAGGTCTTAATAGCTTCACCGGACTACTAAGGCGAGCGCTTAAGGCACTCAGCCGATTTTAACCTCAACAAATCTTATATATATTTCGTATCGGATAATTTTCTAAACTATTTCAGTTTGATAAGGGAAAAAATAAAACCTTTCCACTTGAATCTGTAAGCGTGGATGCGTGCACGTGTGTGGAGGAAATTTACGACTAAATATGAGTAGTCCCTTCGATGTCGTTATAACAGACTTTGACTGTATTTTAATTACCTTTTTGCAATTCAAACACAATTTATAACAGTACGTTTGAAGGATAATATTTGCCGAGGGCAAACTTGTCTTTGGATTTACTCGGTGATACATAAACATTTTACGTTAATAACTCCTTTTTTATTACCTTGACGATTCAGTACAAGTTAAATATCTCGAATTATACGATAGAAGTTTTCTTCATAATATTATGTAGGTAAGGTTCTTTATAATTTTTAACAATTTCTATTTAATTGCCTGTATTTTCCGCCTGCAATTATTATTTTCCACATGTACAATGTTGGTTGTAGTTTAGACAAATTTTCTAGGCTCTTAAAATCGGCCTAAAGAAAAATAAAATATTTTTTCAAATTTGGTTAAAATTTTAAATTTGTAGCAGTATTCTACAAGCATTGTAGTGAGCAGTTTACTGAGCCATAACTTAAATTATTTATTTGCTTGAAACTTTAGCGTTAAACATTTACATAAGTTATTAGTTTGTACGTACAGGAGATATGTGAAGTGTGATTATCATTGTGATGTTTAAAGGTCATATTGATTTGTAATACGCTATCTGTTTACATTTCGTATTATTATATTTTAAGTACATCAAGGCATTATTGATAGAGTTGAGTTATTATTTGTTGCCGTATACTATGGACCGTATTATAAAATATTTAATTCGATTCCATAGACTTATGTATTACTAAAATTAGTTAGCATTCGATTTTCTGTTTCTATCGATAGTGATTTTACAAATTATCCTCCTTCTGTACTTTTAATTTTTTTTATATATCATAGGAGGCAAACGATCATCTGGGTCACCTGGTGTTCAGTGATCGCCTCCGTCCACAGACACTTGGAACACCGGAAAAGTCGCTAAGGGAAGTGGGCCTCCGGTGCTCTCACTGACCGAACGATACGCAAAAATGCAAGCACTGTTACTTTACGTCGGTTATCTATGAGAGGATGGTAGTACCCCGGGCGAGCCGACCCATTCATGCTGAAACCGGTAATTGCTTCAGCGTGGCTCTTACCACCTCTAATTGATAATCGTTTGAAATAACCAACAAGACACTACGTCATATTTGAGTGTATATCATCATAGGTACGTGTGCATCATTCGCAAAACATATCAGTTACGTTTCTTTTGCAGGAAAACTTAACCAGTTGTTGATATACCTACATTAATATATATGACGTAGCGAGTCGTTGGTATTTTCCATGAACTTATTACGTTCGACTTCCAGGAATTTCCGCCGTTACTAATAAAATCTACATATTAGTAATACACTTTTTATGCGATAAAAATGAACACAAGAAAAACGTGCGCGTGAACATGAACCCTAAATATAATAAAATAAATCATTCTTTTGATTGCACTTTGTAATAAGAAATATTTTGCAACAGAAAATAAATATATTTGTATATGTTGGAAACGAGATGATTATCCCAATAAGTAAGATGCTTATGGGTTTGCCCTATGTATGGGACGCCACGTGTGTCGATCATGCATGCCTCTTTGGCACCCATATTTTCCAGTAATATATTCTAGTTACATCATTCAGAGCTGCTACCTCAGCAGAGGACTTCTAACAATACATATTTACTGTTATGGTATAGGTTACATATTCGCGTCGTTTAAAATCAAAACTGGTAGGAGTGTATGGTCAGAATGCGTACAAAGAGTGTCTCAATCAGGGTACAATGTACAGGGTACATGGCTATTCTTCTGATAAAGCATCATGGTTATTGTAAGGAGTTCCATGGCATAAATGAACTATAATTTAAAATTATTTATCACTATATAATTAATTAAATATTTCTCTCCATACTATAATAAATAGCAGAAAACTATATATAATCGAACCGTACTTATAATATCTCTATTTTCTACAAACTTTCGATGTTACTACGAAAAGGGGGGTCTTTAATGAAAATGAATGTTTTAAATGTTTATATCATCACGCTAAGACCAATAAGAGCGGAGCACCAATTAAGAATGTTTCAAAAGGGGGGATTTTTTTCCTCTTGAGAGGTTCCGCTGCGTGTTAGCGTTAGCTCAAAGTAAATATTCCATGTGGTCGAAGTCGCGGGCAGAGGCTAGTAACTAATAATTGCCTAATTATATTATTAATTATACATGAGTTAAAAGTTCTTCTTTAGTCTATATTATATTTAAGAAATAATAATCTGTTAACTAACTTTTTTATATTCTGTATAAATAAATATAGATTTATTATTAATCTTACAAAATCATAAATATACAATCTAAATAATATGAACTTTATCCTTTGTTTGATATTTAATAATCGTAATGCTAAACGTGTATGTGTCGTGTTATTTGCTAAAGATATCTAACCTTAAATAGATAGACTTATAACAAACGAGTCGTGTTAGAATATCACGATTGTATGTTCATATAACATACTCGGGAGTTATAAATGTGTTATACCAGTGTATGTCGTATGAACACGGTTTTTTTGTATTTAAATTGAAATCGGAATCAAATTTGTGTAATTTACATTGCAAATGAATGCGAGGTCAGGAGTGTTAAGTTCAGACAACTCAGTCGTGGACGTGATATTTGTTAACGCCTGGGAAAGGTTAATAATATATTACTGATAATGACTATAAGTCGAAAATAAACATGTTAATATAAATTATCGTCTTAGTAAGAATACAGTAACTCTATATGTAAATAAGATATACACTAATTTATTAAAATTGCTATTAATTATAGCATATTATAAATATTCCTGAACTGTATTACATAAATAATGGACCAGTCTGTAAATAAAATATAGTTCATAGCATTTAGCGGCGTATAGTATTACAATAAGTTAGTTACAATAATCTTCGCAATCGGATGAATAGTTCCGCAGCTAAATCTTAATTCAAACTCAAACTTTACGTTTTACATTGTTACTATTAAAATCTAAAGTGGTAGGGTATTTAGGGTTACGTAAAAACCGATTTCAGTTCGAAAGTACGTTACCTTAACTGGAATTGCAATTGAAATTTACCACTTTTTTAAGAGAATATAGATATATTTTGAAAGTCACAACAAATATACATATTTAATTTACTTAAGTTAATTATGACATTTTTAATTTTTGATAAAATCGGGTTATAAAATGAATGTCAAATGAAATAATTAAGATCGAAACAGTGTCTAATGTGAAACTACTTGAAAGAATAGGTCTTTCCCAAGGTTTACACTATATTCGATTCCATATAACTTGTGGATTTTATAACAATTCTGATAATTAGTACTGGATGTATGTCGGTATGTATAAGGGTTGGACAATAATAGTTTTTATTTTCTATTGTATATAGGAATAACACTTTAAATAACAAAGTTTTAAAGCTTATGTTTTTAATTTAGTTTATTACTGAGTGAAACTGAATATTGAAATTTTTATCAACGTACATATTAATAAAGGCATAGTTATATAGTTCTGTTGCACTTAGAAACTTTATTAGTAAAATACATAGAATGTATTTTTTAACATTAGAAAGCAAAAACCTCAATTTACAATGTTCACATATTAACGTGTTATTTTCGCTTACAAACTCAGTCCGGTGGAGGAAATTCATACTGTTGATTTTGATTTCATAATTTAGTTGAATGGTTAACTCCGTTCTGTTAATTTTAATCCTGATTTATAATCAAAGTGGATATATTAATTTATTTCTTCATTTGTTTGTTACTTTCATACCCTAAGTAGTCAATAATAATGAAATTATGTATAAACATTGTCAGGGGTATATGCGAGGACATAGTGTACCTTCCTTTCATTTCTAGAAATATGTACTGTTTCCGAGGGGTTGATCAAATTTATATTGGAGCGTAGCCACAAGCAAATGTCAATGAGTTTGTAAGACTTTAGTAACATATTTCTTTGTCTAAAGTTCGTAGGTATGTTTCTGGTAATTTCTTTTGTGATAAAAATTTATATGTAAATGATATTTACATGTATATATTAATTGTATAAGACACAGGTGTATTATATGTATTTATAACGTATAGAAGGTACAACTGTATAAATATACCCCAGTATGGCCGACAATAATCGATACTATAGATACCTTTAGAATACATTTGGAAAGTATGTTTTTATGGGAGATGTTTTTGCTATCCAATAAAAAGTTACTAGTCGGTATAATAACTTCTTATTAACACTATTAAGATGAAGTAAAGACTTTATCTTGTCTAATAAAACCGCTTTCTCTGTGTCATCGTAAAATTAAAGCATCGGAAAGTGTAGTTAGTCAATTCATTATATTATTGTTGAAAACTTTAAAACATTCAGTGTACATTTATTCATACAAATGTTATCTTAATGTTACGAAATAATTATATTAGAAAGTGATCTTCGTAGAATTGATTTTAATACTTGGCGACTGGGTATTGAACGGTTAGCGTTGTTCTCGATTGTTCCACGGTCACACATATCACTACGACACATATTATGTGGTTATGGCTCCAGATTCATATCGGGATTTATATTTATTGACATTATAATAATTACAATCGGACTATTTCCAACCAAACAAGTGTATATGGAATTAAAAATAATGGCTTAGGTACTCGAACATGAACAAAATTTAACATTCGATTTGATTTCACTGAGAAAACAATGTATGCGTAATGTAAATGTAAAACGCACAAAAATAAGATATTGAAGGATTATTTATTCTATATTTTTAGATTCAACTATAATTTTATAAGAGAGTGTGAAATTGGTAACTATGTAGTCTCATAAAAACAGTCTGAAAAGTTTTAAGTAGTTTTTATGAAATTAATGTTATATAAGTTATTTAGAGCAGTGACTTAAGAAACAGTAAAATAATAAACAATAACCTTGAGAAGTAAATTACAATAAAACTTAATTTATTTTATAGTTCGGAGATCCAGGGTTAAATTGTTAAGACGAGGTCTTTCTATTATTTTCGGCTCTTGCTGTGTTTTATCATCACTTTTATGCTCTCCTTATAATTCATGTAAACGTTACTTTAAGCTTGATTTCCATTAAAAAGAGGTAGTGTAAATGTAGTACATAGTAATTTACTGTGATGACGTGTTAATTTATATGACAAGCCTAATGTAGCATTTTAGTGTGGTCGATTGAATGTCTTTCAGAATTGTGGAATTTGGAGCCCTATGTGGGATGTACTTATTAAGTATTAATTTTGATTCAAGGTATTCCATAATATACTTTCTGTTTGCACCACTGTATTTTTTTCACACAAAAGCATCTGATGCGATCCGTAACGTTATACTAAACTTGTATGGACTAAAATGTAATCCGGCAGACAATAACTATTCATAATAGAATTAAAATAAGCCGGATAAACTTTAGTTTAAGATTATAAGTTAACCTTCAACGTATTGTTATCTTTATGTTTACCTTTCATTGGTCTTAAGTCTTAAACTTCGCTGAGTACTACAAACTATACATGGGTTAATTTAGTTTCTGATATTTGACAATGACTATACATATAAAGAATGTCGGGTATTTCTTACAAATTTTCATCATTAAGAATTCCTTCTATGACCCAGTTGCCTAGTAGCCCAGTCATATTAGGGCTTTCACCTCGGAATGAAAGATAATAAGCTGCAAATTGGTATGAACCTTTGTTTTGTCATTCTAAATGTTGTCTCAAAAGTCACAATCGTTATCGTGTCCGCGTCTCAAGATATTCAAGGTCAAAGGTCACAAAAATCGGTTTTTCGCGAATATCTGGCTTCCTATCGGTTAAATGAGATTTGCATTTATTATAAAAGTTGTAGGCTATAAAATTCCCTACAACTTTTGTTTCAACTTTTTTTTCATACAACCAACCGTTTTGAAGGTAGAGCGCGAAGAGTGCACATCGTACAGTCATATACGGCCTAATGCAAGGTCAAGCGTGAGTTATGGTTATCAGTACGTTATAAAGTCAATTATTTACTTGGAAATTATAATTATTAAACAATGCCTATTATTTATGTACTAACTATTAATTATTTATATTTAATTAAAGTAAGTAACTTGATTATTTATATATAATTATTCATATTTAACTATTTAAGTATAAAATATTATTAATTCTGGATTATATATTTTAGTTTTATTTTAAGTTAACACATTATATATCTTTTCTTTAAAACGCGTAAATTTCTCAATACTTATATACCTGGAAATACTTGTCCCTACCCTATGCCCTTTTCTATTCATTGCCGGGACAGATGTTCTATAGTATTCAAGGCCACTCTCTCCACTTTGTATGAGTCAAGATTATTCGTTAGTTTGAAATTGTACCGTTGCAACTACGGACGTACGGTTTTAAGAGCTATGGCTGATTTGTGTTTTATATGTGATAAGAAACTTTCAGAAGGTGTTTCTGTGAATGTCGTACGTGGTTTACAAACTTTAAAAACTGCAAGTATTGAAAGAAATGATGGACATATAGACTATTTAAATACTTTAAGTTCTGTAAATGTGCATTCCGAGTGTCGAAAAGTGTACACGAGTAAAAATGTTATTATTGCATAAAAACGACGCACAGATGAGAGTGAACCTTCAACGTCAAGTGCACCTCGTAAAAAACGAAATGAAGTCTTTGATTTTGGAAAGTTATGCTTATTTTGTGGCCAAGAAGCTGATGAAATAGCAGAAAAGAAAAAAAAATTAAAGTATAGACGGACAATAAGTAATGTAAGTACTCTTGCATTCAAAGACAACGTAATTAAGAGAGCAGAAGAACGAAACGATTCCTTAGGAGAATTAGTAAAGGAACGTATATATTACGAGTATGATTTGATCGCTGCTGAAGCAAAGTATCATACTATTTGCTATACCAACTTTTTAACCCGAGTACCATCTGCAGATAAAAAGCCTCGCCAAGATGATCAAGTCACTCAAGCAATGAAGGAGATTTTTTATTATATAGAAAATAATGAAGATTCTCAATTTACTTTGAAAGAACTTAAAGATGTCCCTACGGAATACATACCTGACGATAAGACAATTATTACAAAATTACAACAAAAGTATTTAACTGATATAATAATCACAAAAAAAATTGGATCATTTACAATTATATCTTTCCGTGATACACAGCTTAACGTATTATCAAAAGCTTGGTACGAAAATAAAAAAAGTACTCCTGTAGAAGAACGTCTACGGATTGTAGAAGCTGCTGCGGCTATTATTAGGGAAGACATCAGATCATCTGTAGTTGAAACAAAAACGTATCCACCTCCGAATAAAATGCTAGATTGTATTAATGAAGAAATACCAAAAACATTATCACATTTTTTGGAAGAAATGATATTAAAAAATAGAAAAGGACAAGTAGATCATTTAAAAACGAAATGCACATCTATTAGCCACGCAATAATGGCTTCGATACGAGAACGTTCATTTTCATCACAGCTACTGTTGGGCCTTTCCGTATTTCTTCACAGAAGATATGGGTCTAAAAAATTGTTGGATGTTTTATCATCTTTAGGATTTGCTGCATCATATAGTAATACCATACAGTATGAAGTTTCAGCAGTTTACCATCCACAACCTCGTATTTTACCATCAGAGTCTGGTGCGTTGGTACAATATGTTGGAGACAATGCAGATATTAATGTCAGTACTCTTGACGGTAATAATACTCTTCACGTTATGGGAATGATAAAAATAATTACTCCGAAAGATGCTGTAATTTATGATGATCGCATAAAAAAATGTACAACTAAACCGAGTGCAAAAGAGTTAGCAGCAATATCACATGTATCTCTTTTAGCATATGAAAAGCCAGTTGTACCTGGGTACAGCAAGATTCAAGTCCAAAATCTACATGATGATCAAGTACTGATTGAAAAAAAATTTAATGCAGTTGATTTGTTGTGGTTATACGGAAAATGGAAGAATCTTTCACCGTTGCCAGGGTGGAATGGCTATCTTCAACAACTTACGAAAAATAATCAAAATTTTTCAACTTCTCAGGTTATATTTCTACCTTTCATTGATCATCCTGCCAGTAATTTAGACACAATTTATACAACTTTACATAGTGCTATAAATATTGCCAAGTCACATCAACAAAAAACGTGCATAATTACATTTGATCAGCCCCTGTACTCAAAAGCACGTGAAATGGTGCCTCAACGCTTCACTGTATCCAAGTAATCCCGATGAAGAAAATACATATGATCCCGATATTCTGGAAGGTTTGGAGATGAACATGACAGATAATGAGGATGATGACAATGAATCGAACATTTTTGAGCGACAAGAAGAAGAAGACGACGAAGAAGAAGAAGATAATTAGCTTCCATTTCCAATTTCATTACAATTAAAATCAACAAAGATACTTTTGATATTTGAACTCACATTTTGACAAATGTATATTATGCCGTATTTAATAATAAATAAAAATATGTGTAAAATATATACTCTTACTATCATTTTAACTTAAAATAAAACTAAAATATATAATCCAGAATTAATAATATTTTATACTTAAATAGTTAAATATGAATAATTATATATAAATAATCAAGTTACTTACTTTAATTAAATATAAATAATTAATAGTTAGTACATAAATAATAGGCATTGTTTAATAATTATAATTTCCAAGTAAATAATTGACTTTATAACGTACTGATAACCATAACTCACGCTTGACCTTGCATTAGGCCGTATATGACTGTACGATGTGCACTCTTCGCGCTCTACCTTCAAAACGGTTGGTTGTATGAAAAAAAAGTTTAAACAAAAGTTGTAGGGAATTTTATAGCCTACAACTTTTATAATAAATGCAAATCTCATTTAACCGATAGGAAGCCAGATATTCGCGAAAAACCGATTTTTGTGACCTTTGACCTTGAATATCTTGAGACGCGGACACGATAACGATTGTGACTTTTGAGACAACATTTAGAATGACAAAACAAAGGTTCATACCAATTTGCAGCTTATTATCTTTCTTTCCGAGGTTGACCCCTTTTTTTTACCTAATATGACTGGGCAATTTATTACTCGCTACCACAGTTCATATGGCATCCGTGTATGTCTGCTATAGCCCAGTCATATTAGGTAAAAAAAAGGGGTCAACCTCGGAAAGAAAGATAATAGCAGACATACACGGATGCCATATGAACTGTGGTAGCGAGTAATAAATTGCAAGTTATGACTCATTTTAAACAACTGACAGATCTTAGACGATTATACATTTTTGACAATGATTTCGAGTAATTTTATTATTGTTGTAAAATTAAAAACAGGAGCGCATTCCACCTGATGTCAACCGATAACTGTCGTTATAGCTTGTTATGTACAATCAATCTCAAAAGATAGACTACGTAAAGATATTTCCAAATTTCCATTCTTTCTTGATATTTGGTCATAATTTATCAGTTCATTCTGCTTTGAGTCAAAGAGAAAATAGAGTAACGCAGAACAAGGATTGAAATTAAACTTTACACAACTTATTGTTATAGTGTTATCATAAAGTAACATCATCCGTAATATATGATCAGCTTCTATAAACAAGTTTACATTATAATCCCTTATAGAGTAATGGAATAATAAGTACTATATAGATAAATACATGTTTAAATAGATCATAAGTGTAATGATTGTAATGAATTGAATGAATTCATGATGTCAATCAATCAATCAATGAATGTAATGAATTCATAAGGTAATGAAACAAACTAGACACGAGTCAATCCGTTCAAATTGCACGTTTCCGTTTCTAGAACAACTTAAATAATTGTCTTTAAATAAATAACTTATGTGATTTCTGGCCAAAAGGTACTATGTTGAATAGTTTTTTTACTTGTTACAATGAAAAACTATACAAAAAACCTCGAAATTGAAACAATGAAAACTGAATAACTAATATTTACTTAACACCAATGTTTTAATATTAGAATTCAACCATGGACAAAACCAAAAATATTGAAACCATAATATTATAATTATGGCAACCCAAATCTTATAACTGCTTACCATTATAAGCTATATTTTGTATTTGTATGTGTTTAGCATTTATCTTCTGTTATATTATTTTGATATTTTATCTGCTTATTAGAGTTTGTAACAGAATGTTTCATTTTCTTTCCTTATATAAATATTATATCAAGAAAACGCAAACCTTTCAATATTGTGTTTTACGCATCATAACATATTTTTTTTGTTTACCAATGTTTTTTTAACTGGTCATTATAACAAGTTTTTCTATATAGTACATAATGTACGTGATTTAATATCTATTATTGTTGTAATAATCCGCAACGTAATAAGATTTTCTCGCAGACTCGCAGTATAAAGTGTTTACCTCGTATGTTGTTTGCTAAACATTCTTGGAATTGTTTTTGTTTCAAGTAATCTAGATTCCAGAGCTATTCGTAAACAGATCATGATAAAGTATCGTGTTTCTTTTATCTTGTTAAAGATTTTTTTAAACGATTGCGTTACTAAAAATGTAATTATTGTATTAATGATTTCGGTATTTTTTAACCGACTTCATTTAAATATTTGTTCGCTACATTCGTAACGTATATAAAACTTTTTAATTTAATTAGAATTGCTCGTTAACTGTGAATGTTAAAGTCTAAAGTAATACACAGAAAAAAATGGATATACATACTCCTTCAAGGTCTAGCCTCGTTGCAAATGACAGACTCCATAGATTAGCCATAAAACTGTTTCAAGTAGATATAGTCACGATATAAAATACTGATTTAAAGAATATCTTTATTAAAAAGATTCGAGTGTTAAAATTTCCACAAATAATTGAAAATTTAAAGAAAGAATTCTTTGGATTTTCCAATTAAAAAATATGTTACTACAAATGTTGTAGTTTATATAGCAAAGGTTATATAGTTCCTATGTAAAATGACGAATATTAAACCTAGCAAACTGCTAGTTAGCTATCTAGTTACTCATGTTGACTATGTATATATTTTTCCAGAACGAGATAAGTATAAAAATCAAATTAATAGTACGAATTACAACTTAGTAAGTTTTTAAATTGTGAGGTCTATTGCCAATGTAGTACAACTTTAATAACTAATATTAATGGTTATCGAATGTTATAATACATACAGATGAATTGAACCAAATAAATACTTCCGATAAATGAGATTTGAGAACGTTTAAAACGCATGGCCGCCATTATGCGTGTTAGAAGTATTATGTTCTTTCTATATTCAGAATAAATAATTATTCGTCAAATAATTATTCTGTTCTACGTGCAGTTTAGCCGTAGTAACCCGATAAACTTTTTGCAAGGCGGTGTCGGATTATAGAGTATTGTCACATATATAACTTCTGTAATTTGGAACTTTTTGGAAAGAGTATCTTTGAATTCGAATTTAGTATTTTAAAAAGCGGCATAGGTTTTATTATGGAATTAATTTAAAAAAAATGACAACTAAATATATTGATTTTAATTAATTATATTACTACACACAGAAAATATATACACAAGTGTTTCTAAAATAATGTGTACTTATATGAATCGATAAATTTATTAAAATTAGAGGCATTAACGCAGATTTGCCCAACAAAAATGTACATGTTACAATGCACATCGGAATACAGGGAACTTCGGATTTGATAGGGGCCGGGATTACCAGGTGTTTAATGTATTTTCAATAATGTGTTGAACTTATGATGAAACTGAAACGATTATTATGCTAATAACCCAGTTAGTACTAAGAAATGATGTATCCAATTATTAAGCTCATCTGAAATCCTAATTGGCCACGTTCACGACATCAGTTTGTTGTTTATGGAATACGTTCAAGGTTGTTTATTAATTTTATTCATCAACATGCGAAAGCCGCTCTGGGACAAGGTGAGCGTCCGTAATGATTTGATATATAATGATACACCTGCATTAAAATCGATGGGATTTTTGTTTAAATTATTGAACACAAACCTCCTTCGAATGTTGAAAAATGTTCACTTAAACATAAATACGTCATTTCACATTATTATTATTACATCCTTTAGTATTCAGTCTTGTAATTATCGGTAACATTATTCATAAACATTATGGTAAATCCATAAAGCGTAATTCTAGGTCATAGAGGAAACAGGATAAACGTTTTTGGTAGAAGTTTAACGTCAGTTTGACGTTTTCATATGTGAAACACGTTTTGACGTAAACAGTCGTGAATAATTTTTGTTGATTTGTGACAATAAAGTTCAATAGCGTATATATTGTTTGTTGTATATATAATTCTTTGGTCATTAATGAGATCATGGGTTTCGTTTTCGGTTGATTCTGGTATTTACACTGTATATACCATAATACGATAAATGTATTGTCTATATACTTCGACGTCAAATGTTGAAAAGATTATAAAATCATACATAACTTTGTTTAAATGGAGTGCTGAAGACCCTCATAATAAGCACGTTTTATTAAATTAGGATTACAAACGATTAAGGTATATCTAAAATAATTTTTAAAAGCTTGGTTTGTTGTAATAGTGTCTTTTGTAAGTCACAACGATTGCTTGACAATATTTTGAAGGATTTGAAAGTGCTTTTAAACACACATGTTAGGATTGTCGTGGCATTGACTATGGCAATAGATTTAAAGCAAAGACGTTCTAATGAAGTGCTTTCGTTGCGTTAATGTTGTTCGAATTTAGCTAATGAGACTGTCTCTGAACAATTGAAGTTTAAATCAAGTTATATAATCAAAATGACGAAATGATAGTGCTCTCTAAAATACATTGTAGGAAGTAGATAGAGAAAAGAATAATATCATCTTTTATTTTATGTTAATTTCATTAGTAACTTGTTGCTGACATTTATTAAATTGATCGTTGGAAAGATAAGTTTAAATTATTAAAATTGTTTTATGTTCTCGCGTTACAATCAGAAGGATCCGAAAAGTAGGTCTAATTGACATAATTATGATTCTAAAATGAAGGTATTAGGAATGCTCTTGGCATCACTATAAGTTTTAATATCATAACATCTTTTGATTCTGAGAAATCTTACTTTATTATTGTTATTTAATTTAATATTATCGTAGGAATATTTTTGTATTACAATAACTAACGTTGTGTACCTATAATTGTAATTAAAAACAATACTGATTTATTTGTTTTTTTTTTGTTACAGAGATCGGAGAGAACAGGAGCAACGTGAGATGCTGGAGAAGCAACAAAAAGAGAGAAAGGAGAGAGAACGGTTAGAACAGGAAAGAGAGAGAGAAAGAGAAAGGGAGCGCGAGAGAGAAAAACACGAAAGGGAAGAAAAAGAAAGAAGAGAACAAGAAAATGCGGCTTCGAAACTGGTTTCGAGGCATTTTGAGGAATCTCTAAGGCTGGCAAATCAAAAGGTTGGTAGAGTTTTTACTATATTTGCATAGATCGTGCTGTTAACTTGTTTGAATGGTTAAGTTAATTTAATTGTTTTATTACAGAGGGATCGCAATATGTCGTGGTCGATATTGCATAGTTTAACGCCGAATCGAGGCGCGCCAGCTCCCGACCATGATAGGCTACGCGCTCCTCCGCCGGATCGCAATTATTATTCTCCGCCCGGGCACCCGCCCACGCATCCCGCACATCCCTCGCATCCTTCAACCAGACCCCCTGTTTCCTCTCCCGGTGATTATTGTTCACCGCACGCACGGCTCATACCTTCTAAACCAGATAAATCAACAGCCCATCAATCGTTGCCAAAAGGAGAACCTAATTTCGCACCTTACAATTATCCACCTTATCGGTCCTATGACAAATTAAAAGATCCACACTTACCGGCGCCGCCACCGCTGGTGCCTGAGAAAAACTCGGTGATAGTCAAACACGATCCTAAACAAATTCACCTAGAGCAGAAGCATCCTTATCCAAGTAAACCTCGCAGTGAACCTTCACCACATTACCTTCCTTCTCGGACATATCGAACTGGTCCGTCGCCCCATGCTCCGCCTCATCCGGCATTACAACCGGCGCCGCACGCGGCCGCATTACCTGCACAGGACAAGGGTGCACGCCGTCTCTATCAGCCCCAACCGCAACCTCAGCCTCCGCCGCAACGTTCGCCCGTTTACTATCAACCTGTACCGACTAAACCAAAAGTATCTAGTCCAGCGCCGCCGCATATATATGGCAAGCCCAGTGGTTCGCCGAGCCCAGCGCATTATGCTATCGCTGTGGAACCTCCACCACCGCTCGCGAAGGCGGAACCTCCACCTGTTCCATACCCGCCGCCTTCTGCGTACTCACCGGCCCCTCGGACGCGTCCGCCACCTCCAGCACACTCGCGAACCCCTGAACCACGTCCTCCGCCACGAACCATAGTCGATAGCACTACCATATCGCCCTGTCAAACACAACCTCTCGACTTGGGTGTCGGTCGCGAGGATCCAGATCGATTGTCGCCGAGACGACGTGTTGCCGTCGACCCTCCAGCGACATCCGAAACGGACACAAAACGGCGGCGATTAGAGGAACCTACTGCGCCGCAGCCCTTAATTGCGGCGGCTGCTAGTATAGCAAGAACGCCACCCGGCTCTGAACCTGCGCCTCAAGCTCCCGGACCACCCTGTGATGTTCGTGTACCTTCTGCCGACGGTAGTGTAGAGGCACCGGAACGGGCAGCTGGCGCTTCGCCTGCGCCTCGGTTGACATTGGCGGTCAGTCCAGCACCCGCAACACCAGTACCACCGGCCACAGCTTCGCCACCGCAATCCGCAGCACCGCCCCCCGCTCCTACGCCGCCCGCACCTCCGGCGACTCCTCCCGTAGTAGTGGGTAGTGAAACTGATACGCCAGCGAAAGCAGCTTCTTCACCACGAGAAGGTTCTGCACCCATTCGACATCTTGGAAAAAAAGCGTGGCTCCAGCGACACGAAACTGCACCAATAGGTGAAGGCGACTGTTCCGGGGGTGGTGGTACCTGCATTACGCTACCGATGACTATCGCTCGTGGCTCGGAACCAGACGACTCCGGGTCGAATGTTACAGTACCTATTGCCACTAAATCCATCCAGCGATCTGCCAGAAAACAATCTAAACCGCGCAAACCGAAGGAGCCCAACGGTCGCATTGATGACCCCGAAGAGGACAGTTCGAGTTCTGATCGCGAATCTGCCGCGCCACCAAAAAGGAAGCCGCCGAAAGCTAAGCGGAAAAAGGGTGCAGTCGCGCGTAAAGCCGGCGACGAGCCGAAGCGAAAGAAGGCGGCGGAGAGTGGGAGCGAGAGCGATAAAGAGAGTGACGATAAAGACTCTGATTCGGGGGGCAGCGGCAGCGGTAGTGGAAGCACTTCCAGTAAGCGGGGAGCGGGCCGAGCGCGAGGACGGAGAGCTCGCGGCGGCGGGCCTGGCGGGGGGCGCGGGGGGCGGCGTCGTGACGAGCCGCCTCGCCGGGCCATGGCGGCTCCCAGTGCGAAGGCTGCAGCGGACTCGTTCCTGCAGAGCGGCCCCTGCTTCGAGGTGGCGCCGCGCTTGGCCAAGTGCCGCGAGTGCCGCTGGTCGCCGGCGCAGCGCGACAAAGACATGCCGAACATCTTTTGCCGTTTCTACGCTTTCCGAAGACTGAAGTACGCTAAGAATAGACAGTTGGCGATAGCTGGCTTCTCGGACCCCTATAAGGACGCCGAGGAGGTACGTAAAACGATTTTCAAAAATGGTTTCCGTGAAAAGATTCTTACTTCTATTGAGATACTTGGATATAGGTTTCCTTCGTAACGTTCAAATAATAAATTTTTATGTTTACAGGACGATAAGAAATTATGGTTATCGTCATCAGCTGGCGCTGCCGAGCTGGATATAGAAATGAGTTGCTTTCTGTTGAGAGAGATTGGAGACCAGTTCTGTAAATTATTACAACAAGAGAAAGAAGCCGAATCCCATCACTTAAATGAGGGTAAGGGATTCTAAAATACTTGTTCATTAAGAATTTCATTAGCTTCATTAAAGTATGTATCACTATTCAAACGTAAGGATTATGGCTTAGTTGTATCATCTTCGAAGGGTCGTCAAACGACATGTTTAGATAAAAAACAAATAACCTTAATTTTCAATAATTGCAATCACCTTAATAACCAGTAGCCGGCTATAAACAGCAGTTTTGAGTGCTGATTTGTCTAAACCTTTTCAAATTAATAAGTTAACAAGCACTTTGTTATTATGTTTGATTTTGCATTTTAGATTTCTGGTCTTCTTTATTAGATTTACTTCGTTTGAAATTACCCTGGATCATTTAGATCCAGTTTTACAATATATATTTTGTTAATAAGTCAACACATGAATTTTATTTTGCATTTTATTTTGCATTTTAGATTCGAATCTTCTTTATTAGTTTAACATAGAAACTAGCCTTTATTAGAAGATCGATTTTGTTTTTAGAAACTTTACTAGAAAACGACTTTTAGTTTCAAAATGATATTATAGAGTGAATCAGTATGTGAACGATGGTGATGTCTGGAATTGCCTCCTCTCTGTGCATTCACTAAAAGCTATTGTATGATGTATTGGAAATATATGTTTCTTGCCGGTTCTTCTCTTCTTCTCGATGACTGGGTTGTTTTGACGTTCATAAGTGCCTTATTAGGGCCTAAAATGTATAAAGTATTTTTTATTTGATTTGAATTTTACGATATTTAGTTTATCGACTATACTAACCATAGTTTTTCTTTTAATAGACAAAACGATAGCGTGGAAACGCGTGGTGCAGGGCGTTCGGGAAATGTGCGATGTCTGTGAAACAACATTGTTCAACTTCCACTGGACGTGCGGAAAGTGCGGCTTCGTCGTTTGCTTAGATTGTTATAAGGTGAGACCCATTAATTGTTATTCAAAAAACTCTAAAACTTACTTCTAGCTAACGTATCTATTTATATTTGATACAACACGATTTGTAAGGTTTTTTTTTTGTCATCATATAGTCCCGAACTTCTGGTGAAGCGGCCAATTCAAATACCGAGACAAACAACACGACCAGCGCGACAACTAACAGTGAAAGAGATTCATTTGGGTGAGTGTATATTTGATTTTTTGTTGAGTCTTGTCTCTTCTATAGTCAGTATGGAAATGTTATTGTCATAAAAAAAACCCTAATTAATGTTTAAGCAAACACCATAAATAATCTATCGGCTTTTCTAGCTTTTTAGCTCCTTACGAAATATTGTGTTACTGCAAAAAAATTTCGTATTTTACATTTTACACTTCACTGCAATGGTCTCAGTGATACAGTCATATGTTTACTGTAGGTGGTAGAGCCACGCTCAAGCTATTACCGGTTTCAGCATGAATGGGTCGGCTCGCCCTGGGTAGTACCACCCTCTCAAAGAAAACCGACGTGAAGTAACAGTGCTTGCATTGTTGCATTTCGTTCGGTCAGTGAGAGCGCCGGAGACCCATCTCCTCTTTACCCCTTCTCCTTTCCCCACTCCTCCCTCCCCCCAAACACAGGCTGGCAACGCACTTGCGACTCTCCTGGTGTTGCTAGTGTCTATAGACGGCGGTGATCCCTTACCATCAGGTGAACCGTGTGTTCGTTTGCCTCCTATAATATAAAAAAAAAAACAATATGTAAGGCGATTTTGTCAATAAAAAAATTCGTTGATAACGTTCTGTCATCAAGTGACAATTGTTTATGAACATTCGAAGCCATATTGTTGGCCGAATGAACGTTACATGTATACTATTCGGTCTTGATATCTCGTAACCGGTTATTATCTAGTTTGTATTGTCTGTTGATGCGTCATCTTCATATTCAAGTAGGAGGGGCTGAATATCAACCTAACTGGTTTGATACTAAATATGCATGTTGCCATAAACATTGACTTTTCTGGTTTGCTACATTTCGAAATTAGACTGATAACGTCTTATTACTGTATAAGAGTTAAGTACGTTTTGAACATACGTTTAAAAGTTTGAAAGAGTGTCTTACGCTTGTAGAGAGGTAGACATGCCATAGACACTGTTTAAATTTAAACATTTTTTAACGCTCTTCTAAGCTGCGGTTCTTATCATATTTCCTTTTGCTGGCAAACGGCGTTTGATAATAAATTATTGATTTCTTGGATGTAATTTATTTGGAGGATACAGATAGATTAAGTGTTTTTAGAGACCCATAAGCGAATAATAATTATTACTATTCGATAGTTCTATGTAATCTAAGATCAACTAAGATTATACTGATGTCCGTTTGCACTTTGACGTGTTATATTAAATTTATTTTTTACTTTTTCTTTTAATTACGTCACTTCCTTTCAACCAAGATATGAAAATAATAGTAACCGACGTTATATTCAAAATCGATCATAATGAAGCGTGTGAAGATCATAGTGAATATATTATATTTAGCAATCGGCCGCGGCTTCATTCGCGACAAATCTATATAAAAAATGTCTTCCGTTATGAGCGCATCACTCAAAAATAACTGAATAGATATCGATAAAAAAAAATAGGAATTCTAATTTTTATGGCAACCGGTCGAATAGTATAGAAAATGATGTGCTCAGATGTCCCTTTGTAGCGAGTTGTTTAATTGTACCAAGTTCGATGACGGATTGGTTAAAATCATAATTTTAATTCACCTCCTATGATGCCCGGTTTCTGAGGTATGAAATACGAAAGTGCCCAAACTTTTTTAAAGCAAGTATTCAATACGTATTTAACTTTTTTGTAATACACGGGTAATGATTTCGAAGTACAGACATTAGAAATTATTTACAGAGTTTCTATATGGAACTACGATGTGTTCTCGGATCATTATGCCCGGTTTTTGAGGTACTTTAATTGTAGTTTATCTGTACATAGCGTTATCGTTTCATTCGTTCGTTTCTGAACACACAATCATTCGTTAAATGTCAGTAAAACTCAACGGGCCACTTGACAGTTTATCTAATGGATAACTTTTGTTGAGTCCATAACTATTGGTAGTTTAACCGAGTACCCCAGTACCGAGTACCGAGTACCGAGTAAGACATATTTCACTTTAAAATGTTTGATTGTTAAATCGACAAATTATAAGTGGTCTAAAGTTGGCTAATTTTCTGTTACATAAAAATAACAATATAGCAAGTAAACCATATATCTGGAAGAACTTCGTGTTTGACCGGAACGGTAGTGTTGCTCAAGCAGAAATTATAAATAGCCTACCAAAGCTAACCTACAAAGCTAAAGGATCCTATCAGAACTATATAATAATTATCATAAATACAGCGGTACAACAAAATACTCCCAAGGAGGGTTGATGTCAGGCAGGCGGCCGATCGTAAAAATTAAGCCAAATCATATACCACAACATGACATACATGTTGCACCGGGGTATAAGTAGGGTACTTATGTGGGATAAGGGTAAGAAGAAGAATAAGCGGTGTTGTTTGCGGCAGTTGGTTGACGTGCACGTCGGGCGGCGCTCACCCGGCGCGGCGGTTGCTGCTGACGCAGATCGCTGCGGGCGGCGCGCTGTCCGCTGCGGCCGCGCGAGCTCACCGCGTGCGCGCCGCCTTCGGGCTGCCGGCGTGCGCGTGCGGGAACTCCCCCCACGCCGCGCCCAACGACCGGCTCGCGGCCCGGGCTCTGCTGCAACGTGCATTACAAAAGGTAATTGCAAATACATTATATACTTCGTCCGCGTGGAATAGTTACTTTGGGCTAACTAACGTTAACACCCAGCGGAAGCTCTCAAAAGGAAAAAATACCCCGATTTTGAAACATTATTAATTGGTGCTTCGCTCCTATTTGTCTTAGCGTGATGATATATACCCTATAACCCTCCTCGATAAATGAGGTATATAACACTGAAAAAAGTCGGACCAGTAGTTCCTGAGATTAACCCCTACAACGTCACAAATTCACAAACTTTACCTTTTTTTTTTCTCGAACTGACTACGCTATTGACCCTGCAGGGTCTTTACAGCTTCACCGGACTACCACAAACTTTACCTCTTTATAATATTACTATAGATTAACTAACGGACCCGACAGACGTTGTGAATATAAACCATTCCTGAATCCACCTGAACACACATTAAATTAATGAAACATAAATATTATACACATACCAGGTGAATATTTAGACATTAGCAATATTTATGGAGGACATTCTGCACTCGATTCTCGTTCTAAAGCAATTTAAAAAATAGGTGCTTAATATTAGACCATATTACAAAACAACATACAAAAACTATACTCAATCCTCTAAGCGTCTATGTTAAAGTACAGTGTCAATGACCTTCGGGTGAAATGAAAGTGACGCCAACCAACGATAACGAAGGATAATTTTTCGAAGTTTGAGCAAACAAAGGGTTTATTGTCCGTTTTATTATAGAAAATTATTATCGCCGCTCGCTAGTTTTATCACCGGTCATTCAACCTAGGTTTATTTATATTATTATTAATTATTTTGAAGTTCTTAGACAAACTTTATCTAAGGTACTCTTTGTTATCTATTAGTATTTGTTTTGATATTATTATTTTATATGTTAAATGTAACCACGAAGTGTCTTATTCTATAATACTGCGAGTGTCTAAGCTTCCGCCTGGTATATAAAAATATATGGATTTTGTGAAAAAAGATATGTGTATAAAAGGTGGGAATACTGAGATGATATCTGACAGAGGAGCAGGAAAATAGGTTGTCCTAAGTAGGGATATTTACTTAGGTCCGATAACGATGTGAAGATCACAATAAATATACTATACGTAAATATATAGCAGTCGGCCACAATTTCATCATCAGTAAATCTATATAAATAAAATCATACACGGTCGCCGTCACTTAAAAACTACTGAATAAATTTCGTTAAAAAATACTTTTACTTTTAAGGCTCTTATTGAGTATAAATTATTAATCAATTGATTAAATATACTGCGATTTATATCAGCAGTATGCATTCGGCAATTTATATATATTTTTTGTCGTGGAGAAGCAGAGCAAGTAGTGCGGTATTTATGCATTTTTACTTTGTACATAAAGTATATTGCTAAAATAATAAATAACATAGATGAAGCTCTGCTGGTGTCGGCTGATTAAATATTAAATCTAATGACAATAAAATATAACATAAGGCCATCTTATTATTCTTAACTTTCCCATGGATACCCATAGGTCCATATTAATTGCAAGTGCAATATCTAGACATTCTAAGTTTCATGGCAATAGGTTCAATAGTATGAAAGAGCCGAGTCCTGCGACATCTCATTTTAGGGAGTTTTTTAAGTGTACCAAAATTAATGACGGATTGATTACAAAATCTCTGAGGTTTATAAAACTCATATATGAATATATATACGTATATACTGTGATCCGTTTTTATTATTATATGTAAGTATAATAAGTGATCTCATTCACTGTAGTAAGTTCGAGACATAAACCCATAATGTCCTATAGAACGGCGTATGTTATGTTAGGCTGATTATAACAATGATATAACTCTATAGAGTATATCACTTTGCGATAGATACCATATCAATGAGATTATGAATACTGTTAAATTAATTTTGTACCTTGTATGTGGATCATTAATTAATATTTTTATTTCTGTTTAACAGAATATCAAAAAAGAAGACGTCAAAGAGGAGACCGCCTCAACGAACGGATCGTCACCGGTTAAATCGGAAAACGGTAAAACCGGCAGTTCAGTTGTCAGTTGGCTATCGGAGATACCCCTTAAGAGTGATGCCAATGAAGAGAAATCGGATACGAGCTCGTCCGACTCGGAGGACGGTGGAAACTTCTCGACGTTACGAGAGCTACTGATAAGACCGGCGCCGGAAGGCAGCGTTGAGGCGCCACCGAGGAAGAAGCAGAAGAAGAACAAGAACGAGACGCTCGATGACGTCATATCGAGTGTAGTTGAAGAGAAGAAGGGGGAAGAAGATGAGGAGAAACCGTTCGCACTGTCGAACGTTTTACGGCGGTACGAGAGGAGCGGCCGCGACCGAGAGGAGTTACCAGTCAGGATAATGACGTTGACGGAGTCCAAGCTCCTGTACCCGGACGTGCCTCACGCGTGGCTCTGCGACGGGAAACTGTTGCATCTCACCGACCCCGTACATCCCGGCAATTATAAGCCTTTCCAGGTGATTATCCTACTCTTAAACTTTCCATTTCTATTTTTATATTGCATTACTATAGTCAGTTGTTAGTCGTTTTAAAGCAGCGTTTTTCAAATTGTGGGTCACCCCTCACCCGGGGGTCGCACAGTGTAATAAAGAAAGAAAATGAAGGAAATTCAAAAAAAAATTTTAAAAATGTAATTAAAGGACATTCATGCATTAATTAACAAATATAAAAGAGGTACTTTTGAGTAGCATTCGCATATAATTGAATTTTTGTGTATTTACGTAACCATGGAAGTAAAATGCTGTCTGTATATGCGTATGAATATTTGTAACATAAAAAATAAAGGTTAGGGTAAGGTTAAGGTAGGGGGTCGCGAAATAATTTTATATAATAAGGAGGTCGTGTCTTGGAAAAAGAGTGAAAAACACTGTCTTAGAGTACGTTCCAATAAGCAAGCACGACCACGGATTTTCCTGTTTCACTTACTCCCGAACGTTGCAATCGTAAACCCAAGTGGAATGGATTATGGAGAATCTTCTAGATTATTACAACCATTGTCTTGTAGGTTATAACATTAGGAATGCCTTGGGATAATTACAATGTTCTAACAAGATGGCGGCTCCCCTTGTTAGAACTTTCCATGGAGTTTTTGAGGCATCTCAGAATTCATGGTCCGTGGCATTATTTCCCATCCACTACACTTGGACACAATAACCTAATAATTACGTAAAACACCATCAATATTACAAAATACAGAGTAAAATAACACAAGATTATGAATAAAATATGATGTCATTAGTGATATTGTAGAGGGAAATACATAGGTTAAGGAAACTGAATAACAAGTTATCTAAGTGACCTTCGGCCAATGCTCATTCGCATGTAGAGTTGTCTCTTATTCTTAATGTAGCTAGGTGACAAAACACAATTAAAACACTATCTATTAAAATGGCAAGCGTCACATGAGACTTGGCAAATAAATAAATTGAACTAATAGCTTTTATCTATGTGATCTTTGAGATAATGCGCAGTATTTTGAAATTGATATCTAATTTCGCAGTTTCGTGAAATGTAATAAATAACTTCGTAAATTATATATTGTAGATATATTATAGTGTAGTAGGTATTGGCTTGTATATTATAGTATGCATAATAATTAATATTAATTTCATTAAATATTAATTTGAAATTGACCTGGAAGCTCATCCGTCTGTTTGAAATGTTGTCCATGTAATTTAGTTTTTGTCTCAAAGCTTACATTTGCACGCATACCTTATGCTGAAGCAAAGATTTTATTGACTCCATGCAACACTTATATTACTTGAAATATTTTATGTATATTATACTTGTAAACATGTGTTGTATGAGTTAAATACATGTATATTTCTTTTATTTACTTCAAATACTGAAGTTGTTTTTTAAGTGCTACCTATTATTGTCTTTCTTCATAATAAAACTTACTTGTTACAGGATCAATGGAAACGCGGCCAACCCGTTCTAGTCTCCGATGTATCGAATCTCCTCGACAAAGATCTGTGGAGTCCCGAGAGCTTTTCACGCGACTTCGGTGACACGCGAGTCGACCTCGTGAACTGCGCGTCCGGACTCGTCGTGCCCAACCAGCCCGCCAGGAAGTTCTGGGACGGGTTCGAGCTCGCCGCCAAGCGCCTGCGCGACGAGCGCGGCGCTCCCATGGTGCTCAAACTGAAAGACTGGCCCCCGGGCGAGGACTTCGCCGAGCTCTTGCCGACGCGATTCGACGACCTCATGCGAGTGTTGCCCCTCGGCGAGTACACCTCGCGGAACGGGAAACTGAACCTCGCCGCGAGGTTGCCCGAGTGCTTCGTCCGCCCCGACCTCGGCCCCAAGATGTACACCGCGTACGGCGGCGCCGGCGGCACTACTAACCTACATTTGGATGTGAGTGACGCTGTCAACGTCATGGTGCATGCGAGTGCACCGGGAGACGCCCAGGAACGAGCCCGGGAAGCGGCTCGCGCTGCCGAGGAAGCCGGCGTCGACGTACTATCCCGTCGCCGAGCCCGAGTCAAACCGCCCGCGGCGCTCTGGCACATCTATGCCGCTAAGGACGCGGACAAGATACGCGACTTCCTAGTCCGGGCCGAATTGGAACGCGGCGCTAGACCCCGTGCCCAACACGACCCCGTGCACGACCAGACCTGGTACCTGGACGCGACACTACGCGAACGCCTCTACCGGGAGTACGGCGTCGAGGGGTACGCGATACTGCAGTGCCCCGGCGACGCGGTTTTCGTACCGGCCGGTGCACCGCACCAAGTCAGGAACCTTCTCGACTGCATTAAAGTCGCCGAGGACTTCGTATCGCCGGAGAACGTGTCGCGGTGCTTCGAGCTCGCACACCAGTTCCGGCAGCTGTCCCGGCAGCACTCGAACAAGGAGGACAAGCTGCAGATAAAGAACATCATGTACCACGCCGTGAAGGACTCCCTGTGCTGTCTCGAGGAGGCGCTCGCGAAAGCCAAGTGAAGGCGAGCGGGCGCCCCCCCCCCTCCATTTGATCTCAACCTCGAAAGTAACTAGCTAAGTTCCGCATTTAAATGTAAGATTGGGAGCGAGTTTGATACGCGCTGTGCGCCGTTTCTTGTATAAGACGCCATTGTGGTGCGTCCGAGATGATTGTGTACCAGTTATGTGTGTAAGTGTACTCGAAATGTGATGTGATTCCGTCGCGCCGCTCGCGACTGGTGCATGTGCAATGTAAATTAGTCTGAATATGGTGATATATCTTTGAGATGTGGATATGTTTTATGTTCCTTAATCGAAATACAAATAAACTCTTCACGTTATTAAAGCTTAAACTGTAGTTATATTGATATATATGTATGTATTGTGTAAATTTTTAATTCGAATTCCATCGAGTACATAGTAAGAAGTGTATACTTTTAAGTTATTATATTGAAATAAAACGTATTCGCTCGAAGCATTGTACATTAAACATCGCGTGTAGATAAGTTATATCCTATTAATAGATTTCTCAATTTGGTTAGTATGTTATAAAATGATAGTTAAAAATTTGTGACAATTTAATTTTGTCCTTATTGCTGGATTAGCAAGTTTTTTTTGTACTGTGTATATTATGTATGGTTATAAGTTGGAATAAAAAAAAGATGTTTATATTAATACTGGTTTTAATTTACCCCCCACTACAATTTACCTACATTATTTATCGCGATAAAAATGAAAATAAAACCCTTAAGAATTCACTATGAATACATACATTTTTTTATAAATTACATTCTTGTACACTACTGGTAAAGTCTTGTATCTCTCAAATTTTCATTTTTAATCTTTTAGGATGTCAAAATTTCAAAATTAACTGCAAATGAAGTTTAATTCTTCTATTCAATTTTCTTTACTGTGTTGGTTGAGTCTAAAATAAAAAATCTTAAGTTATTAAGAAAAATAAATTCAAAGGAATTACTATTCAGGATATTATCATCAATTTCTTGTTTAAAGCTTGCAAAAGAATGATAGACCTAAAATCATTTTTAATGTATAAGACGCCATCTAGTACGATCCTATGGGATTATTTAGCAAACTACATAATGTAGAGATCAGTAACTTTGTACTATTGCCTAATAGATGTCACTATTTAATAATATTACACTTTTCAATTTAAGACTATGTAATAATAGATGTCGTATTTATAATGTGTGTTATAATTTCATAAAGTTTGTAAATATAACGTTTTGGAAAAATAATTACTGAAAACGAATTTTTGGAATACATAGTCTTGTAATACAGCAAAGTCGTGAAGCATATATGCATTCATGGCTGCTGATAATGATGTTAATTATTTCCAAGCAATTAGTTTTACATAGAAGACATTTTGTTTTAGCCAACAATTAAGAAACAAATTTGATATACGTATTAATTTTTAAGTCACAGTGTCAACGCTTGTGTCCATTTTTATTAATTTTTTATTTTTTTTTGTACCACAACAAAATGATAGTAGTGCTAATAGTTTAGCTAACGGTAGTAGCTGATGATGCAAACTATCAACAAAACTGACCGCTGAGAGATTTAAAATCCATCGGCAGTCTTCGCTATTATGCCATCCGGCAAAATATAGGTAAGTACAGGTTAAATTATGTAGTCAGCTATATACATAAGTGTTTACGAAATTGGAGATACGAATCTAAAGTTACCGAGAACTCATGACTACTGTAATTATTACGACCGAGTGCAAAATCAACTTTAAAAGACAGAGCCAAAGTTGAAATTATAATCTACATTATAGTTCAACGCTAAAAACAATGTAAATAACACTCATGCATCACAATTTCTGCGAATTACGTGGTAAACAATGGTGAATTAACAATGTAAGCAGAATTGATTTAAATTATCACAAACGGTGTGGATAAATTGTATAGACAAAACTTCATGATAAATGAGAATATGAGTCGCATATTGAAGCTAATATTTATAACTAATGCGGATTCATTGAATTTCGATCATTCTTGATCATGTATACTGTATTTGTATGAAATATTGAGATAGATAATATAAGGAGGTTGCTATTGTTATAGGATTCCGCTCACATGGCACAATATTCCCGTAGAAATGTAACATAGAGGATTTTTTTTTACTTATATTCATTTGTTCTTATGGATAGATAAAGATTTCCCGATGAAATTTTAGTCTACGTTGCATCCATGTAATCTGTATTGTAAGTCTTCTTAAACTTTCAAATGGCGACAAAGTACTCAGGTGCGAATTACCTCCAGCCATTAGGTAGTCCGGTGAAGCTGTTAAGACCTTCCTTGCTCAATAGCGTAGTCAGATCTAAAAAAAAAAACTCCGGCCATTAGTCATCGCCGACGTATCAAATTTATACAACGTGTTAGGGCAGGCGTGCACTATCTACATTTCGCCGCTCGGTGAAAAAACGCAAACGCACCATAGTATTGTAACAAAGACATTTGAATTGTATGTATAATAACTAACGATGAATCACCACAGCGGCGAAATTTTACAATTTGTTAGCGGCGCGATGAACGCGACGATCGATCATTTTTGTCTAACATATAATAAATATTAGGAAAGCCTTGACTGCACGCACTACAAGGCGTTTCATGTTTTAATTGCACTTGTGAAACAACGATGGCTATATAGAGTATACTTCTGATGATTTGAATGAAGATTTCAAACATTCTTTACTTATTTGATAATAAAAAGGATTTATTTTCGAGGCAATCACTGAGTTCACCGAAAATATTCGAGAACTGCCCGTTCTATTTACATTATAGATAAGAGAACGTATCTAAAATCGCTTCTTTTTGCGAACTCTAATTATAAAATTCGAAATTTTATTGAGTCCATTTTGTAACTATTCAATTTTACGCAGCATTATGCCATATTGTGTGCGCTTCCAGTTTTTAAGTTTTGTTGTCACATATCAAAATGTCTCATGCATTTCGCCGCGCGGCGAAATGTTCGTAGTATGCGTCTGCCCTTAGAAGTTACGTGAAACAACTTAGAAACAAATACTTTGGTACTACGTTGAGTAAAGTTGTAAACTCTAAAATATAATTGTATATAAAATTGTGATGAGGAAGGGGTGCAAACATATTTATCCACGCTCCGGCATGAAGTATGCTCAAGCCACCCCTGAGAGCTATTATACCTTTTACAAGTTGTATTCGACTTTGTCGAGGGGTTGTAATTTTCTAAATTTTGCTTGCTTTAGCGTGATTAGATTAAGCGTAAATAATAATTAAACTAAAGCATGATCTATGATGGCTAACATTTTTATTAATATGATATAATCGTATGCCATAAAAATACCCATTTGTACTTTTACTCTCTTTCTTATTGTATTTTTATTTGTAGAAAAGTTTTGTGAATTGAATCCAAATTATTTATTGTTTGTTATTACTATTTATTACAATTGTTATTACATTACTCTTTCACACCTTAGCTACTCAATCGATAATCAAGAAATTTTACATGCACGTTCTCAAGGGTAAGGTTAGTGACTCTTCACCCAGATGAAAGATACTGTCTGCAAGGAATAGGTCAAATCTACATTAACACGGGAGACGCCGCCGGTAAAAAGTAGTAATCGTTTAGTTCTCTAATTTATACATGCGACAAAGTTATTTATATCGATTATTCAAACTTCACTGTGAAATGTATAAAAACTTTAACAGATAGCAAAAAATAAATCTAGATCTATACAGGCTATACATACAAATATACAGCATCAAGCGTTGAACCCCATTTGTTTATTAGCTCACAAAACCACACAATACAGATGTGACCTCATCTCAAACGAATTCGTTTTCAACATAGGTTACATTGAATGTTTACTTAGAGCACAGATAAATTTATCGTAACGAATAATGTAGTGGATATGTAATAATCATGTGTAACGTTTATTTCCTTTGTACCGTGATATAAGTGGTGCCGCCCCACTCTGGCAGGTTATAAAGAGGGTCAGACGTCAGACCTCCATATTGCCAGTCCACCTTGTGTGATAGACGCGGTTTGTCTTGTGGTAAAAATGAAGGCTACAACTTTGATTATTTTTGGTAAGTAAATTAATTTGGAAATTTTGTATAACAATCAAAAATTTGCTGCAATCTGTTATAAATAACAAATAGACTAACACTAAATGAATTTTAATTTATAAAATATATACTAAATTAAAGTATTAAATCAAATAAGTTTAGAAGCTATATTACCTATAAACTTATAACGCCCCAGTTGCAAGTTGGTATTATCAGTTAGCAACGAACCAAAGCTCAAATTATAATATCTTCTACAAATTGAAAACACATTTGTTAGACTTACACCTTGTAAGACTATTAGGACAGGGCTATTTATCTAAACTGGTAATTTACTAGAGTAAAAAAACGTTGTAAAATCGAGTAACTTGAACAACTTGTAGCAAACATATTTGAGTATTTATTTAAATAATATATTCAAAAATGTTGCACGTAATACTTTTCATTAACTGCATGATATAATTATTGAGATAAATACTCGATAAAGCTGTGATTGTCTCTTCATTGTACTGAGTACGTTCGTAGTGTTCGTTTAGCGCGTCCCCGAGGAGTAAGTTTAAGCTATTTATCGTAACTTGTTATTGTATGTTTCATACTTTATCTACTGGTTTTTATCAATTATTAAATTTAATTGGTTTATTTATTTTCTTATGAAGTTTATTATCTCATATACCTACATTCATTACATATATCTCTAGTAACCGAAATAATAAGAATTTATATTTCTATAAATCTGAGTGACATTAACAAAGGAACCTTTTAGAAAGGGCTGTATTTAACTTACGTAACAAATTAGGTAAGTATTCTTCGTACAGAATACCAGTTATATGTATATACTGTCAAATACAATTTGTAAAACGAGAAAGCCGGGTTCGTATTGAGAAATTAGTGAACATGTTTTGGAGATACGCAATATAAAAATATAAAGAAGTTCTTCAATAAAAACATTCTCTGTGACTCACAAAAAGGATATCACCATCAACGAGAAGAAGTATTTTATTATATAAGTGGTCCGCCTTCCCGTCATTATCTTGAATATTTTACGAGTGTTTGCTAAGGTCAGATGTGTGAGCGATTGCAGAGTGCCCAAGCGTTTATTAGATCTCTACAAAGCTTCCTTATTATATGAATAATTCCATTGTATACGTAAACCGGTTCATGACAACTTATCGCATTGTCGCATCTTATTTCGCTTTGGGTAGTAGGGGCTTGTTGTTTTTCTAGTTAGGCAGAATTGCTACTGTACATAACATATCGAATGCGCGCATTGTCAGCAGAATACGACCCTCTTTGCAAACTGTTTCAATTCTTCGAAGTTGTGTGATTTGTACTTTCATATTTTATAATAAATTAGATAGGTAATTAGTTTTATTGTTTTAAATAATTGTTTTTTTTTTAAACGATTTATATAATGCAATGTTTGTTCGAATGTTTCTACGTTAATATGAATTTAGCTTAATTGCATTTTAATTGTAAAGCTCATTATGCTTAATCATAGTAATAGAACTCAGTTTGAGAAATTTTCACGAATACAGAATATGTTCTTAATAATTAGATTTTTTTTTTATGTCATAGGAGGCAAACGGACATGTGGGTCACCTGATGTTAAGTGATCACCACCGTCCATAGACACTTGGAACACCAGGGGAATTGCAAGTGCGTTGCCTGCCTGTGTTAGGGTACGGAGGAAGGGAAGGGGAAAAGGAGAGGAAGAAGGGGAAGGGAGTTGGGCCTATATATATTTATGTATTTGTTTTTTTAACCGAAATAAGTACTCATAATCAATAAATATATAAAACAAAGTCGCTTTTCGTGTCTGTCTGTGTGTCACTTCAGTTCTCCTAATATATGCCGCTGATTTTGATATGGTTTTAACTATCATTTAGAGAATTTCTTGTGGTAGGTTTATAATATATTTATAAAAGTTAGAGATAAGTCGACATATTCTAATAATGTAGTAAGAAGAAGTTTTCGGGCGCCGGTTATACCTTATGAGAACAATGTAGATAAAAACTATCCTACACAGTATTGAATTAATATTTAAAAGACATCACAGATTTCAAATAACGCGTAACAAAATAAAGTTTGTGCGAATATTCTTATGTAACTTCCAAGACTTTTATGTACTGTTAATATCAAACACCATATTAGTACATGTCACCCATTTGAAGCCAGGCCGGGTCGTACTAAAGACTATGAACTAACGACTAAATACTAATTTTATATGTCTATTATAATATTTTTTAAATATGTTCCAGCGGTCTTGTTCGTGGCTGTTAACTGCCGTCCGGAGAAATCCGACCTGAAGCAGTTAAAAGCGGAAGCGGCACGTAAGAAAGCCTGTCTTCATGATTGCACCAACATTAAATTCCAGCCGATCTGCGCCAGTAAAGATGGCGACAAGCCAAAGTCCTTTGGCAGCGTGTGCGTTATGAATAATTATAATTGCGAACACAAAGACAGTGAGTATACAATTTTTTATCGTACTGCTATTATTATTGAGTACTTCAAAGGAAGTTTGAAAATAGTACCAGAGACAGAGAAGCTGACGAGTAATAGGTTGGCATGGTACGGGCGTATTGTAAGAAGAGATGAAAGTCATGTAACAGCTTCGATCAACAAAACTAGATAACGGGTCACGTACAAAATCGAAGCTAAAAGCTGTCCGCGTAAATATATACTTATGTGTAGCTATTTGTTTACTAAGAAAGGGAGAAAAAAAATGCTAAAACAGTTTTAAGTTCAACCTAATTACAACCATAACACCTAGTAATAAAGTCACAAATGTAGTATGTACATGTAAAAAAAAAATGTATAAAAAGTATATTATCTAATACTTACGATAAAACGAGCAAAGCAATAAAGTACTCCCCTCACAAATGAAAAGACAACATAAACAACATTTAGTGTGAATTCAACCTTGACACGCAATGAATAAAGTACTTTTCCCCGTTATTGTGCGTGGTTGAAGAGCCTTGACCAAACATTTATACCACAAGTATAAAATCGGTAATTTTGTTCAAAATTTAATATTATTTGTTAGTTTAAAGCTTAAAATATAACTTACTCAACATGTATTTAGCGAAAGTAAGATACTCCGGCCGTTAAATTGCTTTTTCGGGTATTATTTTTGCATCTTTTGAATACACTGCGGCATGTGAAACGTGCTTACATTGGCTGTGTTTCAAACAAACTAAACAGAATAAAAGCTCACATTTCAAGTGAGCTGTTATTTACCGAGACGTATTTTTCGCGCCGACCCGATATCTAGTTATTGTTGATCGAAGTGTAACAAGAATAATTTTAAGTATGAAGGTAAGGAAAAGGAAGGTAAAGGAAGGACGGATATAAGACCGAAAAAGGTACGGATGGATTGTGTGAAATGGTATGTGTATAAAAGGTGTGAATACTAAGTTGCCATATGACAGGGGAGAGTGGAAAAGTATAACATGTTGTGCCGACACTACTTAGATGGGATAAGGGTAAGAAGAAGAAGACTACTACTATTACAAATAAGTTTATTTCCAGTCTCCTTACTTCCAAGGCAATTCTTCTTTCCCAAGCAATTATTGAAAAGAAAGTCGTATACAGGTGTCATTTTTTATAGTGTCCGTCTGCTACCACTCTCAGGTTGCAAACCTGTCGATTAGCACCCTCTTTCAATAAGTGTTTCGGTAGCTCACATTTAGTCCTAAGTTTAGCATGGTAACATCTTGTACTACATCTTTTTTTTAAATTAATTGATATTGTGAGCAAACGCAAACTTGTAGTCCGGTGAAGATGTAAAGGACTGTGAGGCCAATAGCGCAGTCATTTCGTAAAAAAAAAAACAATCTCAAACGTGCCAAGTAGGTATATAAAAATATATTATCTTCAAACGCATTTACCTTTTGGTACAAGTGTTATATCAATATAGCAAATAAATAGGCAGCCACAAAACAAAGTACATTTTCTTCCTCTGTTTCTCAATCGATTTTTTTGGTGACTGGCGAGCTTTATTTAGTGTTATATCAATAAAAAAAATTTAAAATAGGTAGTTTTTTTTCCATGAGCTGAAAAGCCTTTATTTGTAAATAAGTATTTATTTGTCGATACGTTATGGTTTTTTATGTCTATTAACTCTTTGGTAAAAAGGTAAGATACTTTTTGGTAAAAAGGTAAGATACACTTTGGTAAAAAAATTACATTAAAAAAATATATGAGTCATGGTAAATGTTCGAGCTCTAGTAAGTATATATGTACGTAGATCTAACGAATTTTAAGTAAATGTAACTATATGGGTAGGACTCAGTATGGACTCACGTTGACTCATGTAACCAATAATTATAGAATTAACAATAAACTGATGCATATGCTTTATTAAAATAATTTATGTTAATGCGTTTATTAGATAGAGTAGAATTCGTAGGTCGTCACTGCCTTATTATTACCTTTTCTAAGAAAAAATTTAAGAACAAATTAAAAAAAGATGTATTTCGTGGAAGTCGAGCGGTTTGGCAGATGGAATATCAATCTTATAACTGCAGGTTTGAACCCCGGCATGTATATACGAACTTTTCGGAATTCGCGTATATTTACTAATTTAAATTGGTAACACTATCGGCTTACGGCGAAGGAAAATATCGTGAGGAAACCTGAACCTGAGAAATGTTCTTGTAGTACTACGTTTGTGGGAAAATATACCACTGTGGATTTCTTAGAGCTTGAAATCGCTAATACGTTGTGAATGATTATATTCATACATTCTTTCGGGAAGAGGCCTATGGACCTGCAGTGGGTCTATTATAGGTTGATGATGATAAATTTTATACCCCCGTTATTACATTGATGTAATGAACAACGGAATATACAAAGAATGTGTAATGCGGAGTTCACACAATTATCTAAGCGTGACGAAAATGATGCAAGCCATTGGTAATGGTGGCCACCTTGGATACCCCCCACTATTGTGTTTTGACACTAATAGCTTTGTTCGGTGGCCATTGTACCACGACATATGATGTATAAAAATACCGAATCATAATGATGTATAGTAATTTAGACAATACTCGCTATGTATGCAACTCCACACAGTTCTATAGTATTGTTATATGTTGTAATAAATAATTGAAGGGATAAAAAAGATATTGTGTAAATATTATTCATATTCGATTATCGACATCTTCCAATTTTATGATGATCGAATGAAGGAGGTTATATATGTTGAAGTACCCTATTGTAGCGCCATCTAGTGGTAAGCTGTGGTAAAATGGATGACATAAAAAATACTCTATGGAAAATTATGTTTTATTAATCTGTGATATATACGTATATCAACATTCATTTTTATTCTGTATACATGTATACTATTATGAAACTATAATGAATGAGTTTTTGGCGGGATCTTTCAATGCCATGTAGTGGTCTTTATATTTTATATATAATCTTGTGTTATTTGGCTCTGTATTGTGTAATGTTGGTGGCGCTTTACGTAATATAGTTTGGTTATTGTGCACAAGTGTGAAGTGAATCGGAAATAATACCACGGACCATGGATTCTGACTTGCCACAAAAACTCCCAGGAAAGTTCTAACAAGATGGCCACCATCTTGTTAGTTAATTGAAATTATATCAAGAATCTTGTAATATCGATACTCACTTGACAATGGCAGTAATAGTCTACTAGAAGACTGGTTGCCAAAAATGGAATGGAAGAAGAACTTGTAATACTACTAACTACTCGACAATGGCAGTAATATTCTAAAAGATTAGTTGCCAAAAATAAAGTTAAAAAATAAACTATAATGAATTACCGAATAATTTTTAAGGTTATAAAATAGTATCGAGTATAAATTGTATTAGAAAATGTAATTCCACTGTTTACAGTTATAAACACTTGTTTTTTTGGAAGTATAAAAATTATCTGTCAACATAACAAATTATTATATGTCATTAAAATCTGCAAGCATTTACTTGCAATAAAAAACGTATAAAGAATTCAGTAACGCTATTAAGTTGATAGAAATTTTGTTGTATCATATGAATTAACTATATTTTAATGGTAGGACTTCTTCTAAGCTCGCTTATATAGCTACCAACCGCGAGTTCAAAATCTATCGCCAAGCGCATATAAGTATGTTCTGGAAGCTGCACATGAGAACCAGTTCTCGTCTAGGTTTAGGGTGTTTACCATATAAGATTACCATATTGTCATTTAATGATGAGGTGAGATAATGAGAGAGAGAGAGAGAGAGAGATGAGATTGTAGTGAAACGTCGAAAGCTATAAAGTAGAAAAAAAAAACTTATTCTTGCTTTTTCAATTTCAGCATTGCGGAAAATCAGCGACGGCGAGTGCGCTGGCTCCGATGGAATTCGCCTTTCTTAATTCTTCTGTCTCTACCCACAAATCGTCAATCTAATTTGTTCTTATTCTTATATTCAAGACATGACATGTTTTTTTTCTATAATTTTATTAATTAGAATGTTTAATCTAGATATAGTTATGTCATATAAGAGCTCGGTTCAATATTGCTTTAGAAGTAAATTTTCATATTTAAGGATATAACGTATGTTAATTGTAAAGCATACATAACAGCCATGTCAAACTCAAAGTCATTGGTGGGCCAATAGCATCAAGACCGTAGACTAGATGAACCGCGACACCTAATCCTAAAGAAGACCAACTACTGAAAATTCTAAGGAAAAGAGTACTATATAGGACACAAGTATACTTATAAAATTCCAATAAAAATGACATTGTAGAAAAGTAACTTTTTTTTACGTGCGGAAATCCCTTGTGGATACACCGTCATCTAGGGCGAGAGAGTGGGTTATGTCCGACTCGCACGGACTAAAACCCCATGGTGTACGTCTGCCGTTATAGTTGGGGCGACACGAGATCTGTATAGACAGCCGTGTACACAACGGCCACTTCCTCCGTCCGCCGGACCTGTTACAGAAAAGTAACTAACTTCTTTAGTCACATGTTTAACATCTTTGGTCTTTAATTAAGTTGTCTACTTGTGGTGTGAATTTATGGGCGGTAATAACTTTTAAAACTGCGTCCAACGTTCTGTTGCGGTGTTGCAGGAGATTAGTTTCCTTTCATTGAAGAAAATAATTTTTCACACTTATAGGTACTTCGAAACAGTGACAGGGTTTTATTATAACAACAACAGACAACTTACTTCGGTCATGATATATATGTGAATGTGGAATTGTTGCAACGCACGCGTTTTCAAAAACAGTTTTTAACGCACGTGCGGGTCACATTATCTGGCAGTTTTAATAATTGATTCGGGCCACAGAAAATTGCTCAGTGGGTCGCATGTTTGACATGGCTGATGTAATCTTAAATATGAACGGGCTCATTCTAAATGACTGTCGGGCATCAAAGAAACTGTGATGTAGTCGCTAGTTTAAACCTTTTTATAGCAGATGTTTGTTGGTCGAACTATTGATTTAATTAACTACTTTATTAGTCTTGCTTTCTTTTAATTATTTTCAAACGATTAAATGCTTTCATTATAATTCTTTTTTTTTTATTAATTCATTTAATTGTTTTTTACCCTAAATAAGTTGTCCAGAATATAAAAATTGCATGAAAAAAGTAAAGATTTATTGTTACCAAATATGTAACATAATTTATAAATCGATTTAGCCATATTCTTTCAAGTCACTTTGGTTTGATAATGTTTCCATTAGGCATCGAAAGGCTATAATGTACTTAGAATTACATTATCCTCAATCACATTCATCTAAGTATTCTTAGTTCAATCTACTAGATTCACGGTCTTATCGACAATGTGCACCACGATTTTATCAGAATGTTTTGCTGTCTGAGTCTATTTCTAAATTTGCTAGATAATTATATGAAGTTAAGATAAATTATTGTTCATTTTGTACCTCTACTCATTTACGTAAAATTTGGTATATGGTATGTAAGCAATATATACGCGCAAGACACAGCCTTCAATATTCTAATACCTATATGTATCTAACAAAAATCGCCAAGGAATATGTCAGTTTTTTTGTTGTTAAAACTATTTAATTTATTTTTCAAAGTGACTATCCATTGTTGTCTTGCTACTCCTTCACAGTTTCACTGCGATTCTTGGGCAAGCGTTGAGGGCACTCAGCCGAAATGCGAACTTGTGCAAGCGTAACAAAATGGCGGGATCTCGACTCGGTTTTTACCTTTCATGAAATATCGCATATCAAGCTAAAACATCCATGCGACCTAATCATATATGTATGCGTTGGTGAGACACATACGTACTTTTATGTATGTCGAACGAACGCGTACACGTATTTAGGATCTTGGAAGGAGGTTAAATTCCTTCAACTGTATATGTGAACGTTTATTTCTATGACCATTGCATAACTTTTAAATGGTTTGACAGATGACATGCCGTGAGATTTGTCGTAAATTATCTAAATGAGAGGCAATGTAAGATTTAAGTATGAATGGAACGTAAAACGGAAAATATTTATGGAACGTCTTTGAATGGAAAATAAGAGAGACATTTTCTTATTTACCAATACTCAACTGGACAGTGACAAGACTAAGATTCGGTTTTTAATAATTTTAATAATAATTGTACTAATGGTTCCATTTTTGATTTATTGATATATTGTTGTTTATTATTGATGTAGTCTGGCTTACTGTGCTGGGTATAAAGTATACCGTGTTATAATATTAGGGTGGGTCAGCTGGATAAAATAATATTTTTATCATATATTTTTTTTTCATACTAGTTGTTTTCACAAGGAGATCATTTGGAATTGACAATATAAAGGGAGAGAGAGGTGATCGGATAAATAATATTAGCCTCTATAATTCTGTAAAATACGTGTTATGTAGCGAGGTAAATCTCAAATGATCACCCTACCATGAATACCTAAGTAATGTAGCTATTGGTATTGGTAGAAAATATTTCTTTAATGTATTAGCTATATCATGTGCAGAGAGAGTAATATAAATAGACCACGCGTGTAAGAAATGAAGAAAAAATTGAGGTTTTATATAGTTTTAGGTCTTTAGGTAAATAAAATTGATTGAAAGATTTCGGCCACGTATTTTTCACTGTTTCCAGAATATTCTTTCAAAATAATTACTATACTTTTTATTATAGACAATTGTTTATTGCGTACCACATATTTTCCTGTAACATTACCACTGGAGTATAAGTACCAATATTAAGGTGGATGTGTGGTGTAACTAGAATGGATAAGATTAGGAATGAATATATCAGAGGAAGTTTGAAAATAGCACCAGTAACAGACAAGTTAAGGAGTAATAGGTCTGCATGGTATGGGCATGTTATGAGGAGAGATGAAGACCATGTAACTAGAAAAGCTTTGAGTATGACGGTCGATGGATATAAGAGTAGAGGAAGACCGAAAAAAGGATGGATGGATTGTGTGAAAAATGATATGTGTGTAAAAGGTGTGATGACTGAGATGACATCTGATAGGCGAGCGTGGAAAAGGAAAACATATTGTGCCGACCATACTTAGGTGGGATAAGGGTAAGAAGATGATGATGATTACCACTGGAGTAGTGCTAAAGAAACGTCTTAATGTCCTGTTGATTGTATTCCATTGTTAAATTTTATTCATTACGCTAAAATAAGGGCAGCGAATAAGGTAGTTAGTTAGTTAGCAAATAGGCAAATACCGATAACCCAAAAATGTTTACCTTTCTTATCTTTATATATAAATTTCTTCTGTGCGTGTGTATGTCACTGAATTCCTCCTAAACGGGTGGACCGATTTTGATGAAATTTTGAGTGTGTGTTCCAGTGGATCTGAGAATGGTTTAGATTCACAATTGGACCCGGTAGGTGGCGTTTCGGTTGACTTTTAGGATTTTTATTATCAAGGCAGGACGAAGTCCGCCAGATCCGCTGTTACATATAAGTTGAAAATGCCTCGGTGCAGTCCGTTGACGGTATGCTTATTCATTTATTTATGTCCATGACAACGATAGTTTGATAAATTTTTTTTTTTTTTTTTTTTGTCATAGGTGGGAAACGAACAGGTGGGTCACCTGCTGTTAAGTGATCACCACCGTCCATGGACACTAACAACACCAGAGGAGTCGCAAGTGCGTTGCCATCTTTTGTAGGGAAGGGTTATGGGAGGGAAAAGGAGAGGAAAGAGGAGAGGGGAAGGGAGGTGGGTCTCCGGCGCTCTCACTGACCGAACGAAACGCAACAATGCAAGCACTGTTACTTCACGTCGGTTTTCTATGAGAGGGTGGTACTACCCCGGGCGAGCCGACCCATTCATGCTGAAACCAATAATAGTTTCAGCGTGGCTCTACCACCATTAAAAATAGAAATAATCTATGTACAGGTACAGTCTTCATCAAACTTTTTGACCGCTGGGAATATTGTCATAAGTTCGGGCTTCTGCACCTATTTATGTAAAACAGGGTTCAAATATTGTCACAGGGATTTGAAATTGGTGTTTATTTAACCTTAAGTTGCCTCTATGTTACACTGTAATATAATACTTATTTATATCTAAATTTATGTTCTGCGTAACTACACGCATACACGTATTTAGAGAAAGACAATAAAAAAGGGGCAAAATGAAATCTGATTTATTTGTACAATATAAGCTTGAATGTAATGAATTAAATTTAATTAACATTTTTGAACACAAAAACATTACAATAAATGATTAAAAAACAATTTGAGACTGTAAGCCCAGCATTTTAATGGTACCCAATTTTTATCTACTACGCAAGATATTTAGTGGTGCTTCCTCTTACTGTCATAACTGCCCACATCCATTTGGGCATTTCTTATTAAACTGTTAGTGAAGCTTTGTGGCATTAGGTTCCATTCTTGCCAATGCAGTTTTCAGGTCTCTCGAGTTAGCTGGTGTTGGATTTCTTTGTTTAATATATTTTTGTGGTTTAGCCCAAACATCTTCTATCGAACCTAGGTCTGGCGAAGCGTGCTGGCCACACCAAACCTTAGATTCCGATAATAAGACCTCCTCTAACTCTGCGGCGATTGATTCTGATGTTCCTTAGGTCTTTGCAAATCTATTTCTACTATTAATTAAAGATTTGCTCAAACCCTACATTCCTGGGTACGTAGATGATAAATCCCTTATAGACAGCTATGCATCGAGCGATCGTGGTATTAGGAAAATAACTAATAAGTTTAGAGAAGCAGTGGAATTTACCCTTAAGTTTGTGTACTGTGGTGATTGTAAACCTTGTAAAGGTTGAAACCTTGTAAGAGTAGTAATTTTGGTTGCTGGCAGTCTTGAGCTCCTTGGAATGCACATAAATGCCGACCTCTACTACGACTGACGATGCGACTGAGGCCAAGGCTAAAATAGTTATAACAAGATTGGGGTCCTTTTCAGTGTGAAATGGTTCTTTACGTTGGCGCTACATCTCAATTTGTATAACTCGTAAATGAGGCCGGGTGTAGAGTAAAACTATGGTTTATGGGAAGAGCTTGTGTACGGGTGTAAGGGGTGTCAAATTTCGGGTGTAAGGGGTGTCAAATAACATCATAAGAGTTGAGACACCCAAGCCAACCTCACCTGCACGTGGTGCACCCTGCTGGATAACGAACGAGGCAATGGCGAAAGCGGGGTGGTAGGGTTTTACAGCCTGACTGGGTCGCAACCACCATGTATGTGGCGAAAAAGCCCGTCATAGTGATTCGCTTCCGCGGGTCGCGTTTCGGGATCAGCCTGTGCATATCCAGCTATTCGCAGGCCGGCATGGCAGCGGCGACCAGCGATGGATAGTGTGTCACTCGGTGGTCGCCGTTGTTTTTGGACTGTACTGTGCTTACCATCAGGCAAAGTGCAGTCACTTTGCCGTCCTACAATAATAAAAAAAAAGCTTACCAAATATTAGTTGACCGTACTGCATTCTGTCGATTGTTGAGCTTAAAGGCTCATTGATGATTGATTACTGATAGGATGCGCTGATTGCGTCTGTTTTTGTTAATGCATACAATGTAAGAAAGAAGAAGAATGAATATTTTGATAGAGCGAACGTATTCCATCGTCGATCTTGCCCTCATTTTTTACTAAGTGTGTCTGAGGCTTAGAGTATCGCAGTATATGAATATAAAATCTGATTATGGTAACATCCACAAGTGGATAAATGTTTTCACTAGAATGTGAATATACACGAACCTTTGAATCTATGTCTTACCTTTTATTAATTGTTAAAAATAAAACATGGACGTCCAATTTTTTATTAACATAGTTTATTCTGCCTCACCGTTGCACTGATATCTCTGGTACATGGTCGTTAATAGTCTCCAACTAGTACCTTTCCGCCAATAAAACTAAAATACAACTAAGTATATATAATGCACATGAATTGTTTATAGTATACGCGTTGTAGAGGTCTGAGAGGGTAGTTTGTATGAAACCTCCTCCGCCACAACCGGTATGTTAGCCACTATGTGTTCGCTCCCAGAGCCAGTCAATTTATTTTCACCGATGACCGAACTGATCTGGTTATTACGATTGTGCGTTATGTAATTTTAAACTTGCACATATTAAACTGCATACTGTGTAGTTTAGTTATACTTTGTGATATACAAATAATCACACTCATACATATTTACGCGTAATTGATCTTTATTTACAACTAACTGAAATTGATACTTTATGTCTTCTAATTTATCTCGTTTCGGATTCAACCAGATTTCAGTGACTACAGCCAATGGATTGCAGATCTGTCGGTGGTTGACATGCTTCTGGTTTGCAGTATGCTTACAGTGAGTTTATCGTGAACAAAAAAACAAACCCCCGAGTTCTAGTTGAAAGATTCTCAATGCACGGTACCCGGCTTTTAATATGACACGTCGGAAGTAAGACCGCGACAATCGGCTAACTTCGGTTTCATATTGCGTTATCTTTGTCTATCGTAGCCATTGCGCTATGCGATAGAGAGAACGCTTTACAAAACCGAAACAAGCCGATCTTGGCCGGTCGTCTCGCTCGTTTCCCCGATGTGCCAAATTAAAATTCGGATACTGGAATTATTAGTTAAATATTTTTAATCATATATTCAGTTCAGAAAGACAAATGAATAGAGTATGTATTAATTGTAATAAGGTATAAAATTAAGTGTGTGTCATATATTATTTGTTATGAAAAACATTGATACTAAGGTTACAGTAAATATTAATCTTTGAACAGTGTTCGACATGTGACAATGAGATTATCTCATTATCGCTTATTTATTTAGTTACCCTAAGGAATATTTAATAGTAAACAGTGTCACCTAGATCAACCAGCAATTAAACGTTTGCCGTTCGACCTAGATAAAGTAATTAAATTGACCTAGACAGCATGCCGCCTATTTACTTCTACACGTTTGCTGGATGTTGTTTTAGTAAATAAACCATATTATTTACTTTATATAATCAATCTTATTCCAAACGACATCTGCCATTTTGAAAATGTTTACTTTCAGAACATTGTCCCGTTTATTAAATTAGACAAGGGGCAAAAATAATGCCATATATCGTATTAGAATTATAAACAAAAAAAAATGATATTGGGTGGATAAATGTTTCTTTTTATTATTTTTCTATTTAATCCACAAAACCTACTGAACGGATTTTAATGAATTTTTACAGTAATATATTTTAGACATCAAAATGCCAATAGGAATAATAATTTTTAGAGATATTGTTGAAACTGGTCAAAATCTTGTCTAGTAAGCGTGAAATGACATCTGATAGCCACTTTAGGTTAAGCCGTTAGATTTACACGAAGATAATGTCCGGTGTCCTAATTAATATTATAAATGAGAATGCGATTTTGTTTCTTACGTTTTCGCACCTTAACTACTCAACATGTTTTTTTAAATACTCCATAAGTTTTAGTGTATGACCACAATATCACTAGTTATATCACTGTTATATAACGATGTAGTGTAATGTGGTAAACACACTGAATCTAGAGAAACTGACTCGTAAAGTCCAGCTAGAATACACCTATGAGAAATGGCGACAAATTTTCAACTCATGGTAACTAGCTCCAAAAGCTAGCTAGCTTTTTTTTTTCTATTATAGTTTTCATATTTTGTGTTTTTATAATGGTTTATTATATTATTACCCTGAAGAATCTGAAACCACAAATCCCGAGAAAAAAAAAATGGCAATATAGCATGCAAACCATAATCTGGAAGAACTTCGTTTTTAACCGGAACGAAAAATTTTAAGGTTAAAAGAGCCCATCAGACTTCGTAACCATTCGTAATCATACATACAGTGGTACAACAAAATAATCCCAAGGAAGGTTGATGTCAGGCAGGCGGCCGATCGTAAAAATTAAGCCAAATCATATACCACAACATGAGAAACATGTTGTACCGACCCTACTTATGTGGGATAAGGGTAAGAAGAAGAAGAAGGTAACTAGCTCCAAAACAATAATAATGTTAAAACTAATTTGTTAAAGGTAAACGAACACATACAAACGGAACCCTAAAAATTAATTTATTTCAATAATTACAGGCTATACTAATCAAACCAAACTTGTAATTAAGCTTGTATATATATCAGGACTAACAAATCTTGGTGACTTAATATCATGCTCATGCAACACGTCAATGGAGTGAATATTGAATCGTATTAAATTGGGTTTCCAATTCTAAATGATCTCTTTGCGAAAACAACAAGTTTGGAAAAAAAAAACGAATCAAACTGTTTGAAGAATAAAATATTATTTGTTCACAGCGAGTGGTTTTAATGTATTATGGAATGAAGTAATAATTTATGAATAAATAAAAAAAAAATATTAAAAGAGAAGTTTATTGAACTACATTACGTGAATTATAATGACAACGTTATTAGGACTACGTTAGCCTACGTACGTTTGAATCATAATAATATTTCGTACTTTGTACAATAAATAAACAAATTAATTTATATCTTAATACTAAGAACACTGTCCAATTTTTAGTAGAGATTTAATGTAAAAATAAATTCATCACGTATACAATCATTTTGAATTTAATAGGAACTTTCCAACCTTTAGATACCAATTATTGATAAATCTTAATTATCTGTGTGAAATAAATGTGAATTTATATATGCAACTAAATTATTCTTCAAAATAATTATATGGATATTTAAGGTTAAATATAAGCCTTAAAAATGTATCTACACATATATATCATGTAATAAGTTCTTTGGAAATTATTGTATAGTGTCCGTTGACTTTAAGAAAACGGTATGAAACTTAACTACTTTTTTAAATGAACCATTTTTTTAGATATTATTCTTGTTGATCAGCATACACCAAGGCTCGTGACTGCATAATCTGGAAAAAATATTAATATAAATAATAAAAAAAATAATTAAAAAACATAGAAAGAGTGAATAATTTAGTTTTGGAATATTCTTAAAACATTGTATTTTATGTTTTTAAACGGTGTATTTCCGATTTACACTTCTATAAGTCGCATCATGACGAATAGAAAATATTAAAATTGAATTTGTAAAGATCTAAAAAATGCATTGTTTAGAATAAACAGGATTTGAGTATCATATTTCGTCGTTAATCGATATAGTTATGAAATTGCTATAGCATTTCGCAATAAACACATTTTGCAATATTCGCAAATTTTTTCGAATCGAATAATAAAAATCAAGTGTTTATCGAAGTTCGAAAAAAAAAGTATCAAAAAAAAGTTCAGTTGTGGTTTGTTATTGTTTATGAAATTAATATGTGATTGATTATATTCGACTAATTGTAGTACATTATTTGTTTCCATAAAAAAAATCTAAAATTGATATTCTCAGTGTTTTGTTTTAAATAAGTTAAGATTGCTAAAGATTTCTCGTTTATAACATTATGAATAAAAAAATTTGAAATTCAAGTTATTACAATTGTTATATAATATACTAGGAATTTCCCAAGGCCCAGCGTGCAATTTTATGCACTACTCACTTTAGACGCTTTATTTTAATATCTATATGTCCAAAATAATAACATATTGACGAAAAAGTGAATGATGTTCACACAAACTTTCATCCCCTCTTTCATCATACAGAAACATATAGTACACACAATAATGCAATAAAACTAAACCCATAAAAAACACTAAACACTAAACAAACCTAAGTAATATTTTAAAATTATTTCTGCCATATAATTTCCTTTTTTTTCGTTTTTGAATCACACTATCTGTATTTCTATGTATTTTTTTTTCATTATCGCAGAATAAAAAAAAGAAATTGAATTGTTCAATTAATTTCGCGTGTTTGGAAACGTATTCGCCATTTACCATGTTTCTATCTATCGTATAATTTTTTGCATTTTGGTATCTTTATCAATTACTAACTTTTGCTGGCGTTCGTTGATGAATATTTCTAAAATAAAATATAGTTAATGTTACTCGTCATTAATGTAGCTTTGTATAAGTGAAAGTATTTTTAAAATCAGTTAAATATTTTTTGAGTTTATCTATTACTAACGACCCGAACCAATTTCGCTCGGGTGCAATGTAGATACTAATATGGGGCAGTGTAAAGTGTTTAATAATATTATTATTAGTTTATACTACAGGATGTCTTTGGGAATATACTTATATAGGAATTATACTGTATTGTATAAAATAGCTTGGTAAATAACAAATATTTTTTTTTGTAAAAAGATAAAAATGGTTACTGTTGGTTATTCTTTAGAGATAAATATATACAATCGGGACTTTTTTATCGATCTTTTTAAGATATACAATTTCCTAGTACATTAATTTGATCTATCTCGTAAGGTTTAGCCAGCGTTCGCGATTTAAGCGCACAAAAATATGTTTGTTAGGACATCACATTACAAATCATTGAATTTTTCTGCTTCTCTGTACTATGTATACATTATGTTTATTACATATAAGCCTTCCTCTTGACTCCCTCTATCTATTGCTGTAGACTGCAATAAAATCCGTTGAACAGTTTAAAAGATCTAAGGGACAGCTGAGCTAAGCTAAGCTGAAGCGGCTTCATTCTATATTATGTAAAGATAAGTTGAATACTATGAAAGAGAAGTTAAGAATGTATATCGAAATTTTCTACTCTTCTGCCATATTCCTGTATAGCGATGAATAAAGAGCTGAAATAAGCTCTATATAGAATTTATTAATCTTTATACAGCCAATATATGAGTAAGTGTTTGAATGTAATCTCGTCGGACCGTACTGCGGTCTGGCGCGTGATGATTTAGTCGGGGTACATCCGGTTGGCTGATAACATTATCATTTACACGAGTTCGTATCGGTCCTGAACACTTCCCTAAGCTGTACGGACACACCCATTTACACCCGACCGCGTACTGATCGTATTTTATTGTGTCATTCGCATTCTGTGTAGTCATGGCTTCGTGGCTGCGTTTTCAACGAAGAATGTTGTGATGTAAATAAAAAATGTCAAATGGTGTTTTGTAATGTTCGTCTGGTTAGCTTAAAGAAGTTGAAATTGAAACCAAGCATGTAAAATAATGTTCCAACGACTTGGCTTTCCCTACTTTCTTGGACATATTTTATATTTTAATCATAAATAAGATAATAAAAATTAGTAATCCAGATTTAAAAAATATAACAAACTTTACGTTTAGAGCTTTTTGAAGGTCCAAAGTATCGACAAGTATCCTATATGTATGGGCTAATATAAAAATGCATATAATCCGGTCTCTAATTATAACGAATATATAATTAAGTATTTCAAATATATTTACATGTGCTCTCGCGACACGAAACAGCCTCCAATTCGCAAAGTGTAGCAAACGTTCTAGCCGTGCCCGCTGCGTCGAAAGCGCACACAGGTCCGGCGGGAGGCGACGCGCATCGTCCAGCACAGAGCGGCGGTGGTACACCTTCGCCAACCCGGGCCCGCACTAGCTCAGCCGGTGGCCGCATCTCTTGTTCATCGACTTCGTTGACGTCACCTATATTCAGCGGTATGAACCGCAGCGTGGCTGATTGTACTTCATACCAAGCTGAAAAACAAGCAAATTATACACGTGAGAATATGAATGAAGCGAACCGCTAAAACACGGGTGTTTTAAGAACGCTAATGAATAGTTCACTGAGTGAAAGAGACTGGCGCGACATCTATACATATATATAATTATAAGACTGTAAAGTTAACGTGTGTGTACTCTTTGTACAAAAATTTGCTGGAGGTGTCTTGGTACAATAAAATACATTTCAATCACTTTCAGAAATGTCTGTATGTCTGTATGAATACACATCACTGCTAAAGCACTGGGTTCACAATAAAAAATCAAATCATAAAGAATATCCTTGAGTAACATTTAGTCTTGGTTTCATTAAAATCGGTTCACTCTAAAGTTATTGTAATTTGAATGGCGACGCGACTTAAGAACGAGAGAAAAGTAGAGAAGTAAATGGACTTATTATATTCCGATGATTTTATTATTATTTAGGGGTGTAAGGGGTGTCGAATAACATCTAACACTTGAGACACTCAAGCCAACCTCACCTGCACGTGGTGCACCCTGCTGAATAACGAACGAGGCAATGGCGAAAGCGGGGTGGTAGGGTTTTACAACCCGACTGGGTCGCAACCACCATGTATATGGCGAAAAAGCCCGTCATAGTGATTCGCTTCTGCGGGTCGCGTTTCGGGATCAGCCTGTGCATATCCAGCATTTCGCAGGCCGGCATGACAGTGGCGACCGGCGATGGATAGTGTGTCACTCGGTGGTCGCCATTGTTTTTGGATTGTACTATGCTTACCATCAGGCACAGTGCAGTCATTTTGCCGTGCTACTATAAAAAAAAAAAAAAAGTCTCTGTTTTTTTACATTAGGTACCACGCTAACTGACACGCGGGCACAGCTAGTCAAGTATGAAAGAAAAAATCTTGAAAATAAATGTAATGTATATGCACGAAATATAATGACATGTAAGTTCTAATATTTCTATTGTTACAATTTAAACATCAATGTAAACTTTAAATACTCCTAAGATATTATCATGTTACTATAAAACTTGAAATAGAATTGAAAAGATTTTGTATTTTTTTTCTATATTATAGATGGCAAACGAACAGGTGGGTCACGGTTGAGTGATCACCACCGTCCATGGACACTAACAACACCAGAGGAGTCGCAAGTGCGTTGCCACCCTTTGGGGGGAAGGGTTAGGGGAGGGAGAGGGAGAGGAGAGGGCAGCGGAGGTGGGCCTCCGGCGCTCTCACTGACCGAACGAAACGCAACAATGCAAGCACTGTTACTTCACGTCGGTTTTCTATGAGAGGGTGGTACTACCCCGGGCGAGCCGACCCATTCATGCTGAAACCAGTAATAGCTTCAGCACCACCACCATTAAAAGTATTTAAGTAATTACTAATTCTTGTCTAAGATTGTTGCTTATAGAGTTAAAAATAGCCAATTTGAATGAAGAACAAAATACATTTTAAAGTAATGTAGGACAACTTTAAAGCAAACTTAATAAATGGTACATGTAACTATATTGTCACAAGATGGTCTGTAAACTTAAAAACACACTTCGATAAAGTCCATAAATAACATTAGCTGTGGCATCCTTTGACGCAATTGACATGTCTGGAATACTCAACCAATGATCGCTTGAGCAATTTAAAACGATAATTACAATAAAAGGTTATAATTGCGAGAATAATAATTAACGAGAATGTAGCCATAATTTAATTGTTTCTTGTTTTATTCCATTATTGTTTTGGCCAGTTGGTTTGTGATTACGAAATGACATATGTTACGACCCCTCAATCTAATCAGTGTTATTTATTTTCCTAAAGTTTTCCTGTGATCTCATCCATATTACGCTCTTGTTATGAATTAACCTATCGGCATATGTTTATACGTAAACAATTGAATGCACACGCCCTCCTGATTCACCTATTAGTGTACAAACAACTAAGATCATTTCTAATAATACAATTTTCCGTTTAGAGTCGTGATTTGCAACTATTTGTGCGAACTAATTTTAAATGTTGCTTTTTTGTATAGCTTACAATGTTTTTGACTACTATTATCTATCGTCTACTGTTGTTATGCTTTATGTGATAGATAGAAAGAGTATTGTAGGTGGTAGAGCCACGCTGAATTTACTACTGGTTTCAGCATGAATGGGTCGGCTCGCTCGGGGTGGTACCACCCTCACAGAAAACTAGCGTAAAGTAATAGCTTTTTGTTCGGTCAGTGAGAGCGCTGCAGGCCCACTTTCCCTCCACCCTAACTTCCCTTCCCACTCCTCCCCACTCTCCCCCAACACAAGATGGCAACGCACTTGCGACGCTTAATCATTTAACATCAGGTGACCCGCCTGTTCGTTTGCCTCCTATGATATATATATATATATATATATATATAGCGATAGTTTTCTTTATCCCTACGTATCTCTATGTTTTTTTAGACTTCTTAAATTCGTTATGCTTCTGCATCAGTTCCCAGTGCTTTTTATTTTGTCATGATCAGTATTGTTTCTAAGTATCCATCACGATAAGCCAATGTTCTTTGATCGTGGCTTCTTATATCTTCTGCTGCTAAGCACATTCGGTTTGCTTCTTTTTGGGAACACACAAAATTTACGTATTTACATCCCTAGTATAACTCATCTACTATTATAAGTTGCCCTATGGATCGGAAACATTCCAAATCTACATATTTATATTATTAATATATATCCTAAAGTTCATCCAACACTGCTGTATAATATAAGTAAAAGTAAATATCTTCTAAGTACATAAGTTGCAATGGATAACATACTTTTCTAGGTGCATATTTTTACAATGGCATTCAACGTTCTATTTACGTTTTCGTTGCCCGAGATTCGTCTTTTATACATTTATATTTCTAATTCTAGTCACTAATGCTCATGTAATTATAATTTTTGCTAATATAATATAATAATAGTAATATAGTTATAATTACCATTCTATTATATTCTGTAAAAAGGAATGAAAATAAAAAAAAAAAAAATCTCCTAATAACTTATGGGAATATATAGCTTGTTCAAAGTATGAGAGTTTTATTATACAGTTTCGGTCTTTCATCATCTATTTCAAATATTAGGTCTTTACCTATGAAATTGCCGTTTTGTATGAAAAAAAATTAAACGAATTTTTATCATGTATTTTTTATTTGTATTAATCGAAGTAATTACCCATGCAATCAATGCATCTTTGCCAACGCAGTGGCAGTTTATTTATGCCCTTCTTAAAGAAATCAGCTGGACGGGAGGCAGCAAATTCTTCAAAGGCATTTTGTACTGCCTCTCGCGTATTGAATTTTTTTCCCGCCAAGGAGTTATTCAAATTCTGGAAAAAGTAGTCTGTAGGCGCTAGGTCTGGTGAGTTGGGCGGATGACGGAGAACTTCCAACCCCAGTTCTTGCAACTTGGAGACCGTCTGCTGTGTAGTATGAGGTCGCGCGTTGTCGTGCAGGAGCTGCGGAGACGAGCGATTGATCAATGCTGGTAGGAGATGTGCCAGCATCTCTATCATTGTGTTCAGTTATTCACAGTACACATCTGCAGTAATGCTCACCCCGTTTGGTAAGAAGCTATGATAAATCACACCGGCGCTAGACCACCAAACAGTGACCATCACTTTTCTAGGGGTAAGTTTTCGTTTAGGGCATTGTTTAGGTGCTGAACCAGGATCCAACCAACTTGCTGAGCGCTTGCGGTTATCAAACAGAATTCATTTTTCATCGCAGGTAACAATGCGGTTCAAAACTTCTTCATTTGTGTGTCTGTTGAGCAGTGCAAGGCATGTCTCGACGCGTACTTCGCGCTGGCGATCATTAAGTTCGTAGGGCACCCATTTGTCAAGCTTTTTTTACCTTGCCAATTTGACGCAAATGGACCAATACTGTTTTGACGCTAACGACGAAAGCTGCTGCTAATTCAGCCGTAGATGTGTATCATCTGCTTCCACAATCGCCTTTAATTCGTCATTGTCGACCAAAGTTTTCGGATGGCCGCGAGGTTCATTTTTCAGGGCGAAATTCTCAGAACGGAAGCGAACAAACCAATAACAAGTGGTGCGTTGGTTTGTAGTGTTAGCTCTGTAAACGTCGTTGATGTTGCGTGCCGCTTGTGCCGCGTTGCTGCCACGACGGTACTCATATTCCATAATTATTCGAATTTTTGACATATCCATGATGACAAAAAAGATTGAAATGCGATGAAAATGTAACACTAATCAATAAACAAATGACTACTTTTGGAAAAAGAATTCCATGTTTTTAAAATAAAATTAATTTGAAATTAGAATTCTTAGCCAAACAAAAATTATTTTGATTGGAAATGGCCAGTACTGCAGAACGGCAATTTCATAGGTAAAGACCTATTGTCATAACTTACTACTAGGTAGGTATAGCTAGATTGTAGAGCCACGGTTCGGATATTAAGTGCAAGTGAAATGGATGGGAAATAATACCGCAGATCATGAATTCTGAGATGCCGCAAAAACTCCATGTAAAGTTCTAACAAGAGGTCCAGTATTTAGTTAGAATATTGAAATTATTACAAGACACTTGTAATATTACCAAACCGATAATGGTACTACCATAATGTAAAATATAGTTTGTCCAAAAAAATGTATAAAAAAACGCCGCTTCTATTATTTATTAACAAATAAGCAACAATATTTGTTTTAAAACTAAAATTAAACGTTATCGCAGTAAAATACTTCAAAGGGTCATGAGTATATTATATTTAACTTAAGTTTTTTAAATACACGCACCTCTTTTTTGTTTCGCGTGTTGAACAAACATGGTTTAGTCTAGGTTGCTTTTTTATATAATGGTAGATTTGATATTTGCCTGTTACTTGATCTTCTTTAGAATTTACCAAGGTAATTTATCCCAGAGCTATATAACGAATATCTCACAAATGTCAATAAATATTATTTAAATAATATGATAGCACCACACCATTTTACAAAAAAATAACTATCAGTACTGTAGTCTGCAGTAGTTAAAAATATCTTGGATGTATTCGTTCGGTGACGTTATAGATGCCGAAAATTAAGGCCAACACTAATAATAATTCATCGAAAAAAAATATGTGTAAATTCTGCGCAATTATTATAATTAGTTCAATGATGATTTTGCACTTTAATTATCACTTATTTCGTTTTAAGAATGTCTGGTACAATATTTACAAATTACATGTATGTGTATGTATGTATATGGGTGCTCCAATTACTATATCCGTTTTACTCAGGGTTGTCAACTTTTTGTAAAGAAGAATAAGTATCCTATTATGAAATAAGAAAAAAAAACACTTGAAATACAAAAGGGCATTTTTCATATCTATTTATACCCATATTCCCTTAAACACATGCGGTGTTATTACAAAAAAGTTAAATACGTATTGAACCCTGGTTTTAAAAAGGTGTCATATTAAATTCACCACGGTCGCGGAATGTTCGCCATCTTGCTTTTTTGTCTCGCTTTGGTTATGTAAGGTTAGAGGTGTGAAAAAGGACAACGTGAACTTGCCTCGGGCGAACGTGGTGCATTTATTAGGAAACTTTTTAAAACCAAGTACTTAATACGTATTTAACTTTTTTGTAATAACACGGATTTAGTTGTGTTTTCCTAGCACATGCTAACAATAGTTTGATGTCTTTAAAAGTTTCAAAGATTGTTTTAAAATCAAAATTTTAACAAATATTTCGTTTTTTATTACATTTATCAACCTGTTTCTCTCTACTCGCCATTTCCGATTCATTACCGAAAAACCACAATCAGTAAAAATTGAAATGGCGAAAATACGAATTAAATACAATTTCATTTTTTACAAATATGTAAGGAAGTTTTGAAAATCAGAATCTCTAGAACAACTTAAACTACTTTCTTAAAAACGTGAAAAAATAGCGATATTTGTATTGACCATTCCTGACAATGACTTTTTAATTCTTATTAATCCCATTTTTAACTAGGGGGTCCGGCAGACGCTGTTCCGCCCTGACTATTAAAAAAAAAAACAAATTATATACTAAAACCTTCCTCATGAATCACTGTATCCACTGGTAAAAACCGCATGAAAATCCGTTGCGTAGTTTTTGATTTTATCGCGAACAGACAGACAGACAGACGCGGCTTTGGTTTATACTATGTAATGATTTATAACGAAATTACCAATTCTCTTTGTACTTATCTCTTTTTTTTTCGAACTAATTACGCTACTGACATAGCAAGGTCTTAACAGCTTCTCCGGACTGCAAATCCCTTTTTATGGGTATAATATCCGTTTAGACATACACTTTAATTACAGAAAAAGCATTGTTAAATAGTAATAGTTCATAGACACATATGAGGGGTGTTATTTTATTCAGTACAGTATAGATTGGAGATAAAGTATCGCCTTTTTTATGTATAATTATAAAGTAAGTATGTGTGTCAGAATAAAGTAGAACAGGTTATTATAAAATATGGTTGGCAACCCTAGTTGTACACATATCGCCTTCTAATGATGACATCGAGAAATATTAAAACATTGAACATACTATTGTGTTATTAATAAATATATTAATTATATAATAAATTGTCGTAAAATACTCTTATACAAGTTAATTACATTTATATGATTTATTAGTTACTGGGATGTAAGGGGTGTCGAATAACATCTAAGACTTGAGACATTCAAGCCAACCTCACCTGCACGTGGTGCACCCTGCTGAATATCGAACGAGGCAACGGCGACAGCGGGTTGGTAGGGTTTTACAGCCTGATTGAGTCGCCACCACCATGTATATGGCGAAAAAGCCCGTCATAGTGATTCGCATCTGCGGGTCGCGTTTCGGGATCAGCCTGTGCATATCCAGCTTTTTGCAGATGGGCATGACAGAGGCGACCAGCGATGGATATTGGGTCACTCGGTGGTCGTCATTGTTTTTGGATTGTACTGTGCTTACCATAAGGCAAGTCATTTTGCCGTACTAAAAAAAAAATTAGTAGTGTGGTATCTGTTTCAGACATTGTGTCAAGCGATATAGGATCGAGAATTACTGCAATTAGTCAAAGCTTCTAGTGAAAGAAAACAACGTGAAGGAACTATTGAATTGTGAACACACCTATAGGCAATGATAATATAACAAAAAAACTATAGATATATGCTATATATATATATATATAGCGCCTTGTTAAAACTTGGCTAGTTAGCTTAGTTTTGATGGCTGCCCCGTCAATCCACCCGTATCTAAGCAACATATAACTATTTCTTTTTCACCACCGATATTGAGAATATGCCATCTAACTTCCACATTTTATCTAAGAAGTGTGGCGTAACAATATCACTTTACGTATGTGTGCGTTATCGTGGCATTTGTTTTGTCAAAATATCATGTAGGTAACGTGTCTACAGCTTTTTTAGTTATAATATTGTTGTCTTAGGTATGCTCCGGTAACTGTAAATGAGAAATAGTTCTCTAAGTGTATAGTGATACGTCATTTAAAATAAGATTATCGTAAAGGGCTTACCTTAAAGGGAATCTACAAAGTAAAAACTACCTTAATGGTATTATAATTTAACTTAGTACCGCCGACATATATGAACATATAAAGATGCTTTCCACAACAATTAACAAATTTTATTTAAACATGAAAGCCGCTATGAATCCTTTGAAAGAACACGAAATATAAATTTAAACAAAGCGATATAATTTGGAAAAGAATTTCGTTCGTGGTAAGTAACAAAAATATTGTGGTTTTATAAAACCACAATGTAAATGAAACTCTTCCTGAATCGTAGGCATTTAACTGAAAATTTTTGGAAAATTATTCAATTTAGGATATTAAAATCGCGCTTTAAATCTCCATAATTGGATAATGGGAATGTTAACTTGAAATCAATGGTAGACAAGACATCCAATAAATTTCCAATAAATTTCTATCTACGTATTTAGCGCACGGAATACGTAATAAATACAATCATTCATATGACAGACGTAGGTTAAAAACTGAGCAAAACATTTGTTTAAAACATTCAATCGTTTTGAATTAAGCCATGGACGATGCCAAATTGGCGTTGGTTGCTCTGACGAGCGCCTTTCACGTTACCTCTACTCCGCGGCCGGCTGTATTGCGATCGTTTTGAATTGAGCCATGGACGATGCCGAATTGGCGTTGGCTGCTCTGACGTCTATCTTTCACGTTACCTCTACAACATGCGATAGATGGACAAAAATATATGAGGCAACGGAAAAAGTTTCACTTTAAAAAGATAACCTACGCTATGCCATTTCAACGAAAAGGAACTGCCCTAGATATGATTTCCTGGACTGAGTCATATTAGGATATAGAATAAAACAGTTTTATCGGTATCACGCGGTTCCCACGCTTCACAATATTGACAATAGCGTGTGGTTTGATAGCGAATTATTTACAACAATTACTCCTATGACGCAAGTTCAATATAGTGGTTGATTAAACGTATGTGCACTGTACGGACGTATTATGTTTCTCATGTAATAATACCTAATGAAACAAGATATATATTAAAACCTTGCCAGAGTATACAGATCCAATTAAAAAATGTGTATGTTCAGTTGTTTGCAATTTATAAGCATACTGACGGACTATGAATTGTTGTATTTTATAATATGTAAGGATGCGGCTTAAAATTTAAAGAATACTAGCTGTGCGCGCGTCTTCGTCCGCGTGACACCTTATATAAAAAAACAGCTATTAATAAAGTCATCTGAATGTAAAGTCCATTACTTATCTACTGTTCGTCGCGTCGTTATTAAAAGTACAATAACTTCTGATATACCGAACTGATTTTAATGAAACGAATACTGAATGTTACTCGAAGATATAATTTAAGAGGATTTACCATGAACGGTGTATTTTTAGCAGTGATGCATGTTCATACAAACAGACAAATAAATAGAAAACATTTTAAAATTGATCGAAATGTATTCTATTACTTATTCCTCGACACTTGCAACAATTTTTTTCACATAAATCTATAAAGTACGGACACGTTCGATTTACATTTCTATTATATATATAGATTTAAAAAAATAATTGAAATTTGAATATACATAGAACGATTTGTCCGTAATCTAAACTAATAGTATAATTGCGAATGTGAGTTTATTTCTTACGTTTTCACGACTTAAATACTCAATCGATCCTTATTAAATTTACATTATCAGAAGTGCAGAAAAAGACATAATGTATTCAGAAAAATAGGATGGTCCCGAGGGAAAATTGAAATATACATTAACGCAATCAAAGCCGCGAGCAAAAGTTACCTAATGTTATACTGGGCGAAAGTTTAAAGAGTAGCAGTATTCAAGGAAATGATAGTTCATGGTCACATCTAACATATAAAATAATAATATAAAAACAAATACAAAAACAACAAAGAGAACCTAAGTTAAAGTTTGTTCTAAAAATTTTTAAAGTATGAACGAAACTGAAGGTAAATCGAGAGGGCGCACCCGGGGTGAATATTCTTAACATTACGTAACGCGTATACTATCCCTTTTCACAAACTATTAACCGATGCACGGTTTGGCGGCGGCACTTGGGATGTGTAGTGGGAGAGACGTTTTAACACGCACACTGGCGTGTGACGTAAACTAAGCGTTAGGAATGTATATCAGATTTGTTTTTTCTAGATAATTAGGTCAAATATTAAGCACCTATTTTTGTAAATTGATTTAGAACGAGATGCGAGTACTGAATAACTTTTGTAAATATTGCGGCTGACTAACCTTTCACGTGGTATATGCGAATGTAAGTATGTTCATGTCATTCTCTGCACCACTGACAATGTGTAAGCAAAATTTCATGACGATCGGTTGAGTAGTTAAGTCGTGAAGGCGTAATACACAAACTCACATATATTATGTATTAGCAAGCATAGTCTTTTTTAGTATTTAACTAGCAGTCCTGGCAGACGTTGTCCTGCCCTGATTATGAAAAAATCCTAGACAATTTAAACACTAAAACTTTCCTCATGAATCACTCTATCCACTGGTGAAAAAAGCATGAAAATCCGTTTGGTAGTTTTTGAGTTTATCGCGAAGAGACAGACAGACAGACGCGATAGGTGACTTTGTTTTATACTATGTAATAATGATTCTTGATGTTTCGTCCATTGTGTATGACACGATGTCTTATACTAATCATGAGCGGTGTTATTACAAAAACAAAAATGAAGACGAGTTTAGTACAAGTTTTACTAAGCTCCGTCTAAAATTTATAACGTCAGTGAACCCACATTTAAAATACTTTATTACAAAAACGCTTTTTAGCGGTCTGGTTTAGTTTTTTTGCAAGCACCTCTGAATAGTATTTGTTCAATTAAATCTTATCATTCAAAAACGTTCCATTACATACAGATATTTTGCGAACAATTTCTATTCATGAATATAATTTTTGTTCAGATCTTCCTTAAGAAAATGTACTTATTTTAAGTTAAATTTGTGACATTTTAGTCAAAAGAAAATGATGTCATTATTGAAATAAGACATTTATAAGATTAACATATTATGTCAAAGTTGCGTGAGGTCCAATAACAGTGTCATGTCAGATTCATAAATTGACAAATACACTGTCAAATGTCATTAGTGTCATTTATAGTAGTAGTTATGATTTACTTGTGAATGTCTAAAATTGTGTAATTTATTTAATTCTTCCTAATTACTTATACCCATACCACCAATTTATTACGAAATAGAAATACAATAAATTACAATAAAATAAGAACTGTCAACTTGGACAAGTGTTAGAGAATATTTACATTTAAATTGTGTCATCTGTAAACAGAGGTAAGATACACTTTCGTAATCAGACTTTTTTAAAGCAAGAATTCAATACGTATTTAACTTTTTTGTAATAACACGGCTTAAATCTGCCAAGTTGCAACGAATGGAATTGACAGTGATCCATTTAAATGAATAGTTCAAGCAACTCACTGAGTTCGTCAACAAGCTAAACATTGATCGCTTGTTTCGCAGAATTTCTAAATGAATTAATGACTCTTCGAAGCAACGTCGTGTATTTGTGTACGTGATCTATTAGGTTTAAGAGAAGTGTGTGTACTGCGACCGTACAGACCGTTCAGTGGGCGTGCCTCCGATAACCCTTGGATCAAGTCGCCTCTAGGTGTAAGGAGTTTATACACTCGACGCAAATGACAATGTTTTTGTGGGAGTATTTACTTTCATTGCATGCAATGGCAAAATGTATTGTAAATATAATAAACTTCGTTGGGCCGTAAACATTTATAAAAAAACTACTTTTTGTGGCTTAAATATAGAAGTTAAACATATGTCGTTGGTGACTTTTTTGTAGGCATTATCAAGGTCTACAACTTTTCTCTGGAACTCAATCATATATCTCTCATCGTCAAGGCAGCGTTCGTAAGAAACGTTTTCGTTCAACTGTTTTTTCTCCGACTTACTTTGCAAATCCGACTTGCACAAAATAGTCTTTTCATTTTTCCGGTTTATATATAGCCTATGTTACTCACAAATAACGTGGCTTTCTATTGGTGAAAGAATTTTCAAAATCGGTTTAGTAGATCCAGATAATACCTCCTACAACGTCACATACAAAGTCGTGGTGGCCTAGTTGGTTTGACCGGTGGGATATTATTTCGATGTCCGCAGGTTCGAATCCCGGCATGTACCAACGAATTTTTCGGAATTCGCATACATTTACTAATTAAAATTGGTAACACTATCGGCTGACGGTGAAGGGAAATATCGTGAGGAAACCTGAACCTGAGAAATATTCTTATAGTACTACTGTATTGTGGGAAAAATATAGAACTGTGGATTTCTCAGTTTGAAATCGCCAATACGTCGTGGTGATTACGCCCATACCTTCCTTCGGGAGGAGGCTTATGGCCCTGCAGTGGGTCTCTTACAGGCTCATGATGATGATGATGATGACAACGTCACAAAGTCACAAACTTTACCTCTTTATAATATTAGTATAGAAGTATCGATTGAAAATGAAGTTAAAGTTAATTTATCTCAAGAGATTTATTGCTATCATAAATGTCGTCCAAACAAAATACTTTAAGAGTTCTTGTTGATCTGTTTGACCGTTCTGAATATAAATGAGCAGAAAACAAATTTAGATATTGGTAAGTATTATATTATCATATGTAAAACACTGGGATAACTTAAGGATAAATAACTGCAAATTTTATATCGTTTTGTACTGTATTATACGCAAACCAAAACCTAATGTAAAACCTAAATGTAGGCATTATGCGATTTTGAATTAGTCTTCTGAAATTAATCAGTTTCAATATAACATTGTGCCTCTGATAATTGTTTTGTTTATAATTTACTTTACTAGTCTATGATAAAACGAATCCGTCAGCTTACTATAAACAAATGTTATATTGAAACAATAAATTATAGTTCCAGTTATGTCTAAATTAATTTGGCGGTATAATCATACCTAATTAAAATAAGTTAAGTAAAAAGTTCACTATATAACTAAAACACAAACAAAAGAGCGCTATATCAAAAATTATGTGTAGTTTATATGTCGTGGTTAAACACATGGTTAAAAGATAATACTTGGAAATAATACACTCTGAAGTTAACAAACGGTTGTACAGGAAAATTAATAATAAACAAATGATTTAATATTAAGTATTGCGTTTAGAATTGCGATCGTATGGCTATCTAAATGCAAATGTTTGCATGTAATGATTTTGTTTAAATTGTAAGTGATGAGAAATGAACCAATAAGTATCATTGTAATGGTACGCTGATGACTAAGATCTAATAAACTGTAATATAGTGAATATGTATACCTATTAAACAATTTTTGTAGTCTTTACGAAATTTATTAACTGCGAAATGGCATTTGAATCACTTAAAGAAGTTTCTTAGCATAATTTCGTCTGTATTTTTAACATGTACCAAACTTTGAGGATGCTGAAATGTTTTGATAATTATTTCCTGCAATGGTTATGCCAAAAACATTTATGGTTTTATTAAAAAAAAGTTAAACACTTTTTCGCAAGTCTAAACTAACGTAACCAAAGTGAGACAAAAGAGCAAAATGGCGAACATTCAGCGACGGCGGTGCATTTAATTCGAAACCTTTTAAAAGCAAGTTTTCAATACGTATTTAACTTTTTGTAACAGCACCGTTGTCGTTTAATTTGTTGAAAAAATATCGGTCTACTTATGTCAGTGTACATTTATTATAATTAAAACGGTTTTGTTATTATAATAACCAAATTGCGCATGTTTATTTCACTTACTAAGTAGGTAATGTCTATGAATCAATGTAGTTTACATAATGACTTACCAGTAACTAAAACTACGTACAGTAATAACACCTTCCCGTGTAACATTTCCAATTGTTTATCCGAATACTGATTCACTACTCACAGAACGTCTTATAAAATGTCTATTTCAAAACAAACTTTAATTCAATACAGACTGCAGGACGCGTGCTGTATAGTTTTAATTTATGAATATTACAGCATAGATGTATATGGTCGAGCTCTTATCGGTTCACTGGTGCATCATAAACGTTCGCGGCGTGTTCCAGGATGGGAAGAAGGGGGGATGCGATCAGTGGTGGTGGTAGCGATAACCTCTGTGTCAGAGGACGTACCCCAGATAACAGTAGCGTCTTTCAAACAAGAGCGAGCGTTCTTTCGCTATATAAATGTAAAAGGTATGGGACCGGGATTGTTTTTAAATAGCTTAGTTATTAATTATGCTTATAAAATAATCTTTTATTTGTATTATATTTAAGATTTCGTTCAGTGACTTTCTTTCTATAAAACTTGTTTCAGAATTGTTTATTTTTTTCTTCACTCTTTTTCAAATTTTACCTATTACGAACAATAATATTATGTGATAACACAAATACAAGTTTGATTTACAATTAGTAAATTAGAAACCTTGAATTGCGTATCGGTTTGGACTTTTTTAACACGAATGCATGTAGTGTATCTACTTCAAATTCGAAATTAGTACTTTTATGCTTTGATTTATGTTTTTTTGTAGTTACAAAACCAACATTAAATCTATACATATAATAAGAATGTAAATCTAACGTGTCTGTACTTATCTATTTTCGTGAAAAAATCGTTGCAGAAATAAGTAATAGAATACATTTCAGTCATTTTTAGAAATGTCTGTCTATCTGTCTCTCTCTCTGTTTGTATGCGTCACTGCTAAAGTACTGGGTTGACAATAAATAAAGCATATCCTCGGGAGTAAGTTAGTCTTTGTTTCATTAAAATCGGTTCACTCTGTCACAAGTTATTGCAATTTTAAAAGCGCCGCGACGTAAGTATGGGAGAAAATTAGATAAACGAATGGACTAAATACTATATAAATAGTCATTGTTCTGTACATCAGGTTCCACGTGGACGAAGTCGCGGGCACAGCTAGTCTATTATAAAATACATATTATAATCTATCATCTATTAGGTTTTGCTCGAAAATTCGTTCACATTAACGTAGATTTCACATACCTCTTGCATTACCTATGACTTTTACTGTGTCTCTGATGACGTGTATGTATAATGTCATGGTGATCGCTTGAGTAATTAAGGCGTAAAACGTAACAAACAAACAGTTAAACTCACGTTTACATTTATAGTATTAGTTAAGATAATTATATTATTACGAGATGATATTATTTGTTTGAAGGTGTTAATCTCTGGGACTAACAGACGTATTTAAAAGATTATTTCTTCATTTCATAGTCTGTACATTAAGGAAGGTTATATATTAACAAGCATCACGCTCTGATCTTTAGGAGCGGAGCAATTACTACAGAATGCTGCTCAAATACTGCTAGTGAGATCAAAGTAATAGTGCTAGCTGACCGTGACTTCAAAATTGCAAACGACACGGCTTAATAGTTCTTTACAAATGAAATCTGTATTTTTAGATAAATGTAAATAATACATTCCAAAATTAAACAATCATAGCGTTAGTTCATAGGCTTTTTCCACTTGAAGAAGATATGATCTACTGTTAGTTGGTACATAATAAATCTGTGTCAAAGTTAAAGGGTAATTTAGGCGGTAAAAGAATTCATTGCTCGTGGGTGGCGTCGATGATTGTATATAATACCATCAAAAACATTAATGTGAAATGAGAGCCAAGTTCAATATTATTATATACGCCTTGATTGTTGACTTCAACGACAAAAGAAGTGAGATCTAAATGAGTGCCAAGTCCAATGGTCAGTTCTGAAATTTATTTAATAAATACACATAATATACACAGCAATACAACATAAAATATTTTATAACAGCTTAAAATATCGTTTCTTCTTATAACCTAGGATAATATATTGAAGCCTAAGGTCTGACTTCGCTAGTTCGAATATACGAGTTATTATTAAGTACCTACTAAAACAGTAACAGAAGAGTCCTATTTCCTATGTTCGAAGGCTAGTTTCTACCAGCAACTACCAAAGGTACCGTATACTATTTTGTGAAGTATACATAAGTCAGCTATAGATCTTCGATGTTCAAGGCTTTTAAGATTGAATTTTTGAAGTATATTTTTGTATTCAGTGATTCTATTTCTGATACCAAGCTTCCTTGCACAGTATCCTTAAAAAGCGTCGCTGGATGCCGCGATACTCTTCGATCCTTTACGACGTAGTAATAACCTCGAGTCCATCAGGCTATACGGAACCGATATACCTTGGGCCGACGAGGTCAAATATCTCGGTGTTACATTAGATAAACATTTAAATTTCGAGTCACATATAGATAGAGTGCGAAACAAAGCCGCTATGGTCTTGGGTCGCCTCCATCCGTTGCTTTGTCATAGGAGTAAGTTGCCCCTCAGACACAAGCTCACTTTGTATAAGACGTGTATCCGTCCCGTGATGACATATAGCAGTCCCGTTTTTGCGCATATGTCGAAAGATAATTTTCATAAGTTGCAGGTTCTTCAAAACCGCGTTTTACGTAAAGTGACCGGTGCCCCGTGGTACGTCCGGAGAGTTGATCTACATAGGGACCTAGAGATGCCTTCTATCTGGGCGTACGTAAAATCACTTACGATTAGTTATTTTGAAAAAGCCGCGAATCACCCCAGTCCGTTAGTGGTATCCGCAGCAAAATACGAACCCGTACCAAACGCTGCGCGTTGTAAAGGACGTCCGCGACATATTTTTACCGACCCTCCCGATGAAATAACGGCAGTGAACGATCAGTACCAGCCTGTCTCTCTAAACAGAGCGTGCTCACGCCCACGCCCGCGTAACCACAGATCACGCCGCCGTGGTCTGGGGGTAAATTTCGCTCCCGCACACCAGAATAGGCCCCCCTCGGCAGCTGCTCAAGCCTAGGTCCGTTCCCTCGGCGTGGAGCCCTTGAGTACGCTGCTCGCGCGATACAGTGACACAAAATCTTACATCACTGCGACAACATTACACATATCACCTCCACACACGTGCACGCATACATGCTTACACATGCAAGTGGAAGGGTTTTATCCTTTTTCCCTTATCAAACTGAAATAGTTTAGAATATTATCCGATACGAAATATATATAAGAGTTATTGAGGTATGTATGCTTGGTACACATATATGTTTCAATAACTCATATATGTATGAATAGTTAGCTTAGCTTAGGTTAGCTCACATAGGTCGCGAAATGCATGTATCAGGCAACAGCCAAAGCCGAGTTGTGCCGCGCACCCTTGAGCTAGTTGTCAAAATAAAATCGGCTGAGTGCCTTAAGCGCTCGCCTTATTAGTCCGGTGAAGCTGTTAAGACCTTGCTAGGTCAATAGCGTAGTCAGTTCGAAAAAAAAAGCGTCGCTGGATGGACTCAATCATGTCTATATGACTTTTATAGAACGGGGCACATACTGATGAACAATACTCTAGAATGCTACGAACCAAAGTAATATACAAAATGGTCCATGATTTAATAGATTTAAGTGGTTTGGCTGTACGTATAATAAACCCAATCATTCTATTGGCTTTGCTTGTGATATGGTCGAGGCGTGGTCTAAATGATAATTTAGAATCAATCATGACACCTAGATCTCGCACTACGTCTGTTCGATCAATATTGACTCCTTCAATGTTATAATTGAAAGTATAACGAATTTTGTTTTTAGTGAATGTCATAGTTTTACATTTTTGTATATTTAGTGCCATACCATTTTCTATACACCAAGATTGTATAATGTTGAGGTTGAATTCGAACTAGGCAAGTCAGACCTTAGGCTTCAATATAATATCCTAAGTTATAAGAAGAAATGAAATTTTAAGTTGTTATACAATATTCTATTTAGTATTAAATCAATTTGCCATGTTTATGTGAAATCATTTTTGAGTCATGAGGGGGTCGAAAGTGGCTCCAAATGGTTGGTGCATTATTACACAGAGTACCGCGCGCTCGCCATTCTGTTAGCATGAACTTGGCTTGAGACGTTAGCGCGTTATTGTATACTTTACTAGCGGGAACGGCAGACGTTGTCCCGCCCTGATTATAAACAAAATCCTTGACAAATTGTATACGAAAACGTTTCTCATGAACCACATTATCCACTGGTGAAAACCGCTTGAAAATCCGTTCAGTAGTTTTTGAGTTTATCGCGAACAGACAGACAGATAGACGCGATAGGGGACTTTGTTTTATACTATGTAATGATTATATTATATACCCATATCGGGTAGCACATGGTCAATGAATTCCATTCCGAGATCACACCTCCAAGTGGTGCCCCCTGGTAACTTCTGAGTATAAGGCAAAAGGATTACTTAGGTGAAGTATTCGATTGATACACAGAAGGCTAAGGTGATCGGAAGGCTCGTCAAGAGGCACTAGCCAGCGTAACATATTAAGGTTATCAACCCTCCCTTCTAAAAATGAAATTGTTGGAAAAAAGAGCTGTCCATGATGATGATACTCTAGTTTTTGCTCATGGGTGTATTTTAATAATAATGTCTACATATTATTTAGATTTAGGAAGAAAGTAAGAAGTCATAGACAAAATCAACATAAAAATATGCGATATAAAAGTGTTTTGATTATAAGATCATATTCTAACATCTAGAATTGCCTATCATAAAATGATTTTGCCTATATTTAGTAACAGCGGCAATTGGCAATTGGGATTTACAACAATGGCCGCTGTCGACATCTATTTATACTGGAAATAACCGTTATCTCGATAAAATACGTGAATAGACCATGATATTCATCATTCTATTTCTGAACGGGAGCACAGATATTCTTACGGGCATAAAGATAGTGATTGAATTGATTCTATATTTAGTAGGAGGCAACGATCTCTCACAAAGAGGCTATTTAAATCGCTGATTTTATTTCGCCAGTATACTGTTAATTTATCATACAGAAGTATGCCTGTTCGACGTCACGGGTTATCTGTCCAATGATTTTGTGTCGACCTCTGTGACCGTTGAAAATAAACTATAAAATATCACTGCTATATTTAGAATTTAAATAATTTTTATTTAAGACTAGCTGTACCCGCAGATCCGCACGCGTTTTTTAAATCGTATTAAAGAATTATAGAATTATGAGACTATGTACAATTACACAAACGCTCTTTAAAGACAATTGTAAGTACGACGTGCACGCCACTAAAAGTAACATGTATCGTGTACAGTAGATATATAAATACAAAAAGCGAAGACAATTGTAAGTACGACGTGCACGCCACTAAAAGTAGCATGTATCGTGTACAGTAGATATATAAATACAAAAAGCGTGCCAGATGATGTTTGTCATCAGCAACATATTTGGAACCTTAACCCATCATATAACTAACTCAGTGCTCACTTACACTGTATAAGGAACTAACGAAACAATAACTTAAAATATTATTATTAAGATTTACATTTACAAATCGGTCTAACCGTTTTGGAGAAAGCACTGTGGGCGAAGCCACGGTTAACAGCTAATATAAACTAAAATTGCTTAAATTAGTTTTTGTAAAATCAGCTATCTGCCAGTGAAAGTTTCGTGAAAACTGGTGTAACCGTTTTGGAGATAGCATTGCGGGTGAAACCATGGTTAACAGCTAGTATAAACAAAAATTGCTTGAATAACTTTTTATAAGATCAGCTATCTGCCAGTAAAAGTTATCTGAAGATCGATCGAACCACTTTGAAGATAGTACTGCGAGCGAAGCCACGGTTAACAGCTAGTGTAAACTAAAATTGCTTAAATTAGTTTTTATAAGATCAGCTATCTGCCAGTGAATGTTATATGAAAATCGATCGAACCGTTTTGGAGATAGCATTGCGGGCGAAGTCACGGTTAACAGCTAGTATAAACCAAAATTGCTTCAATTACTTTTTATGAGGTCAGCTATCTGTCAATAAAAGTTTCGTGAAGATTGATTGAACAGTTTTGAAGATAGTTCTGTGGGCGACGCCACAGTTAACAGCTAGTCTAAATTAAAATAGACTAAATTACTTGAAATGACGTCCGCTATCTGGTGGTGAAAATTTGGTGAAAATCGGCCCTATCGTTTTGAAGATAGCATTGCAGACGAAGCCGCGGTTAATACCGAGTCCAATTTAGAGTAGCCTAAAAAACCCGTTGTAATTTCAGCTATGTGTCAGTGAAATTTCTGTCAAAATCGGTCTAGCCGTTTCGGAGATTACCCGGAACAAACAGACAGACAGACAACAAAAATTTAAAAAATTGCATTTTTGTTATCAGAAGCGTGTACTTATACTTTCATACCCAATCAGTCAAAAAAAAAATATTTTGATATTACATACAGACACTTCATTTTTATTATATGTATATGTATAGAAGAAGATTAATTTTTGTGTCAATTCAAATACTGAGTATATCCTAATGTCATTCGTGCCCAAAACAAATCCCGTTTTGTAATGTCTATATTAGTATTTTAAACATTGATATATAAAAATTCAAGACGTAAAGTCAATCTCTCAAACCCGTCCGCATAAATGAGTGCAGAATTGAGAATTCAGAGGTTTTTTTCTCTTTTTTTTTTTTTGGCTCGAGTCCGATTGTTGCGTTTGTGGCAAGCGGACGTGCGCTCTAGTTTTCTCGATACGTGTATTTTTTACATCGTGTTCGTGACGTCATCAGTCAGTTTGTGTTTTTACGCGAGTGTTTCTTTTGTCCGTATCGAGAATCTCGGGTTTCGTGTTCTGTCTCGTTTCGTCAATCGATTCGTTTCTTGACGGGTCTCTCGTTACGCGTTCTTGTCAGAACGTAGAAAACCGTATTTGTCAGTACGTCAAACCGTACTTTTCGGTGCGTCTGCGTGCTCCTCTTCGTGTCGTCGTGTCGCCGCACCGGCTGAAGAGAAGAAAGAAGTGGTAGGGCTTCCCCCTAGGCACTGTAGGTCCTCTTACGGCATATTAATCACATAGTATATACGGCATATTAATCACATAGTATATACGGCATATTAATCACATAGTATATACGGCATATTAATCACATAGTATATACGGCATATTAATCACATAGTATATACGGCATATTAATCACATAGTATATACGGCATATTAATCACATAGTATATACGGCATATTAATCACATAGTATATACGGCATATTAATCACATAGTATATACGGCATATTAATCACATAGTATATACGGCATATTAATCACATAGTATATACGGCATATTAATCACATAGTATATACGGCATATTAATCACATAGTATATACGGCATATTAATCACATAGTATATACGGCATATTAATCACATAGTATATACGGCATATTAATCACATAGTATATACGGCATATTAATCACATAGTATATACGGCATATTAATCACATAGTATATACGGCATATTAATCACATAGTATATACGGCATATTAATCACATAGTATATACGGCATATTAATCACATAGTAAATACGGCATATTAATCACATAGTATATACGGCATATTAATCACATAGTAAATACGGCATATTAATCACATAGTATATACGGCATATTAATCACATAGTAAATACGGCATATTAATCACATAGTATATACGGCATATTAATCACATAGTAAATACGGCATATTAATCACATAGTATATACGGCATATTAATCACATAGTAAATACGGCATATTAATCACATAGTATATACGGCATATTAATCACATAGTAAATACGGCATATTAATCACATAGTATATACGGCATATTAATCACATAGTAAATACGGCATATTAATCACATAGTATATACGGCATATTAATCACATAGTAAATACGGCATATTAATCACATAGTATATACGGCATATTAATCACATAGTAAATACGGCATATTAATCACATAGTATATACGGCATATTAATCACATAGTAAATACGGCATATTAATCACATAGTATATACGGCATATTAATCACATAGTAAATACGGCATATTAATCACATAGTATATACGGCATATTAATCACATAGTAAATACGGCATATTAATCACATAGTATATACGGCATATTAATCACATAGTAAATACGGCATATTAATCACATAGTATATACGGCATATTAATCACATAGTAAATACGGCATATTAATCACATAGTATATACGGCATATTAATCACATAGTAAATACGGCATATTAATCACATAGTATATACGGCATATTAATCACATAGTAAATACGGCATATTAATCACATAGTATATACGGCATATTAATCACATAGTAAATACGGCCTTCACTCCTCGCGACTCTTCCATTTATGGCACAAACATTCAAAATAAGATTCTCCATTTTTCTTCCTGCGATTTGTAAGTTTCCTCATCACTCGACATAAAGATTTTACTGTATTGCCGTTTTTGTTCTTCTACCCTTCGAGTTACGGCACAGACATTCGGGGAATGATTCTCAGTTTTCCTTCTTGCGATTTGTAAGTTTCTTCAGATTTTACTGTATTGCATTTTTTGTTCTCTTACCCTTCGAGTTATGGCACGGACATTCAGGTAATCCCGCTTCTGATTTGTTACACTAATCACGTATAGGGTCGATGCAGTCAGGA
>MU158760.1:0-30136 GCA_015888305.1 Antheraea pernyi
TGTGTGATTTTGTTGTCAACTATTATTAGGTCAACTCAACTATTTCACCATTTAACAATAAGCTAATATACTATTCCACGTGGAGTTGGACATAATGCATATCTCGTTTATTATCTATTCCAAAGTCGTGCTGCAGTATAATAATTGCAATCCGCAAATAATTTTAATTGATACTAACCTTTACTTAAATGGAATTTGAATGCTTTAGAAACTTGAGACTTAAGTCTTGTTGCTTTCGATCAGAGGCGGATTTAGGAGTGGTCACGTGGGAAATGACAAACCTTTAACATACACGACCGTGATACGTACGTAATTTCTAATCGGAGAGATCAGGTTTGTTATTTGACATTTTCTAGTATGTACTACTTACCTGGTTATATTCCTTCCTGAAATTGAAAGACTCTTATGAAAGTTACCAAACTTTTTGCTTCGTACAAAAGCATGTTTAAGAAATATTTTCCGTCCTGGATTTTGTATACTACCAGAATCAAATACGTAGTCGTTTGATATGAAATTAATTCGATATAATTCCCAAATAAGTAAACAATTAATAAAAACATACGATAAAGACCAAGGAAAACGTATACAGTTGTTTATTTTATCGTCGTCTTTACATACATCGCTCTGTATTTATTTAAATTCTTATGTAGTTATACAGTTTATGTTTATTTGCGTAGTAATTTAACTTATGGTTCGCTCTACCCGACCTGTTCAACTGGCTGTAGGTACTTGATACCCAGCCTTGACCCCCTGAGTTGAGGATTGGATACGCCACTGTATTTAATACTGAGATAAGTAAATACATACTTTTCCACGAAAGAGGTTTGTTTATTAGAAACGAAACAATTATTACTAGTATAATTTATTCTTAATATAAACTAACTGATACCCGCGGCTTTGTGTTTCTTGTTTATTATTTGAACAATATAAAAATATACTAATATTATAAAGAGGTAAAATTTGTGAGTTTGTGACGTAGGAGGTAATCTCAGGAACTATTGGTCCGATTAAAAAAAAAATAGTTTTAGTTTAGATAAGTCATTACAAATATACTTTACTCTCGTGCACATGCGCACCGCACCGCTTGCCTCACTACCTCAAGGCAAGTTCATACATCGCTGAACGCGTAGTGTTTATAAAAATCATAGTTTCTTCAAACTTTATATCAGATGTAAATATCGCACTAATCCAAGTGTCTAAGAAGTAAACCTAAAACAATTCGAAAACTATCCGTTACTTTTTGAGTGATATGCACACAACGGTAGACTTTTATTACTTTATTTACATAAAGGGAAATTAACGAAACCGTAAAACCGTCCTGTTAATGCATTATTATTTATTTTATGTCGCAATAAACACATAATTCCACGGTGTGTGTACGTCTTCAAGTGAACATTACTCCTCTCCATAAAACAATGGGTAAAATTGGTTTGGCTTAATTGTCTAAAAGACATTGATCCATGACAATTGAGACCATGGCTCCGGACTGTATATGTTAATATTTAATTATTTTTTTTTCTCGAACTTACTACGCTATTGACCCGGCAGGGTCTTCACAGCTTCACCGGACTACTAAGGTTGGCGCTTAAGGCACACAACCGATTTGGGTTTTAGGTAACATACACAAGGGTGCACGCACACCTCGGCTTGGGCTGTTACCTGGAAAAAGACGCGTCTGTCCTAGCTAACTATTCTAAGCTATTCATAAATATATACATTTGTGAACCATACAAAGGAGACCACGTGTATATCGGATAAATGTTAATATTTAAAGTTTTGTTCTATCTTATACTTTACATAACCTTACTTTATGTTAAGCGATGAAATGGCAGAACTGGGAAGGGAACTCGCGAGGTCCAGAATGGGACTAGCAACTGTCAGAACATGCTGAGAAATGCTACAATACATTTTCAAATTGAGAACAGTGAATGCTGCGGTTTCATCACGGTGTTTAATTCAACGTAACTCAAGCTCATTGTTGATCGATATTCGGTATTTCAGGACAATAAAACTAAGCTCTCATCGTTTCTTTGTCCACTAGAATTGATGGAGATTTCTGTATAGTGTCCTAAGTTACGTTAACCTATCTATATATTAATACGTGAAACGAAATCTTAGTACCCCTTTTTAAGCGAATTGCGGGAACTGATGATCGTGAAATTTTTATTTGAAATGCATTAGAAATACAGTAAATTAATTAAAATAAGCATTACACACTGCTGCTTGAATGACACACAACATATACCTACACACATGTAAACGAAAAAAACGTTTCGCCATCCAACTTCTTCTATTTTATTTTTGGCAACCAGTCTTCTAATAAACTATTACTGCCGTTGTCAAGTGAGTAACGATATTACAAGCTTCTTGATATAATTTCAATGAACTAACAAGATCGCGGCCATCTTGTTAGAATTTTCCTGGGAGATTTTATGGCAAGTCAGAATCCATGCACCGTGGTATTATTTCCGATCCACTTCAATTGTGGACAATAACCAAACTATATTACGTAAAGCACCACCAACATTACACAATATAGAACCAAATAACACAAGATTATGGATAAAATACAAAGACCAATGGCATTCCAAGATCCCGCCAAAAATCTTTTATCATCCTACATTCAATATTTTTAATATGACTTACGTTCCATACCTTACATGCCCTTTGAAATTAACTGGTCAAATTATAGATTAATTTTATAATATGTAATTTAATAATATATATTAATAATTAATTGATAATTAATTTATCTTTAGTAAATTTATGAAACCACTGAAATAATAATTATTTTCTATGGTCTCATTGAATGTCAAAATGAATTATGGTCGTTTTCGAACACTAGGCGACCACTAGCACATATAAAAACTTGCTATATTGACTTGTACAAATATTTCGTCATATTTTCTAAGAGTGTCAACGCGTACCTATTGTGTATACAATAACAAATACTACGTTGCAAATGCTATCCGTAGGTGATAATAGAAAAGCCAAATTGTATGCACCGGTCTATACTAAAGTTCATTTGTGTTTATGAATTAAGAAAAAAATATAACGTTTTTATACAGATGGAATTGTATTATTTTTTCTTATTAAATAACTTAAGTATTCGGTATTATCTTTAACTTAAATACATACTTACAATGTTAATCCCTAACAAATAGAAAAAAGTTATACCATTTTTACAAAACATGTCATTAACTTGTTGTTATATTAGTTAAATCCAATAGCGGCAGAACATTTCTGAAATTATACTTCTTTTGGCGCGTTAGGGAAAAATGATGAGGGTAAATTTTTACGATGAGCGCGCACACCGTCACGAAAATCCGACACCCTGAAGTTAGCTATAGTCAACATTTTGTTTCTTTGTATTTGTTGTTTGTATTTCTTTACATTAAAACTTTAAATGTATTAAATACCTTTTTTCTATTGTTAGTGTCGTTTTTTCTACAAACGTAGAATAAAGGATAAAAATTTTGAAAAGATTTTTATCTTGTTACGCCCAAGAAGTATAACTTCTAACGCGTGTACATAAGTACATACACACTTTTTTAAAGTAACTATTTAAAATACAAATATTAAATTGTCATCTCCCATATAGCTGTAATAGTAAAATCCATGTTAAATTAATAGATTTAAAACAAGGTTTCTGAAATTCGTAGCAGAAGTACACAAACTATTAATTACTTGAATATATCAGTCACGTCTATCAAATTAAAAATAAAATGTTAAAAAACTTTCTAGTAAAATTAACGTACACATAACAGATCCACCTGTTGATAACAGCTTTTTGACAATCTTCACCGTGAAAGAGGACAAAACTTGCAATTAGAATTATCATCTCATTTATCAGTGTCATTATAGGATGAAGAAATAGGAGAACTATCTTAGAATACTTTTAATTCGATGCACACATAACAAATCTGTTAGTCATTATTTTATTTTAAACTAGCTGTACCCGCGACATCGGCCACGTGAAACTATATGTAAAAAAAGTCATCTGAATGTATAAATCTTACTTAATGTATAATCTTAAGTCGCATCGTCATTAAAAGTAAAACAACTTTTGATAGACCGAACCGATTTTAATGAAACATAGACTAAATGATACTCGAAGATATGCTTTATGATTTTATCATTGACGCAGTAGTTTTAGCAGTGATGCGTGTTCATACAAACAGACAGACATTTTTAAAAATGATTGAAATGTAGTTTATTAGATACTCATTCCTAGACACCTGCAACAATTTTTTTTTACAAATACCTAAAAAGTACGTTAGATTTTTTTTTTATTGTAGCACGGCAAAATGACTACACTGTACCTGATGGTAAGCACAGTACAATCCTAAAACAATGGCGAGCGACCGACACACTATTCATCGCCGGTCGCCGCTGTCATGCCGGCCTGGAAAAACCTGGATATGCACAGGCTGATCCCGAAACGCGATCCGCAGAAGCGAATCACTATGAAGGGCTGTTTCGCCATATGCATGGTGGTTGCGACCCAGTCGGGCTTCAAAACCCTACCACCCCGCTTTCGCCATTGCCTCGTTCGTCGTGTCTCAAGTCTTAAGATGTTATGCGACACCCCTTACACCCCATTATAGATTCTTATTATATGAATAAGATAAAAGGCTAAGGAAATATTCATTGTTTTAAGTTTTACATTGACTTTGAATAAATATACTATGATATGTTTTTTATCCAAATAAAATTTCTAACTTCGTCTGATATAATTATAGTATTGCATTAAAACTTAGAATGAAATGTTAATAATGATTTCAACTATTTAAAAAACTCTTCGTGTTACAAACTTTAAATATCGTCAGAACTACGTAGTTATATGCTTTGGTTACGACCTTATGATTTAATTAGAAGAATACGTCGCATACGTTTTCTTTCGTTTTAAACTTTTAAACAAACAATGTAATCTACTTTTAATATTATTTGAATCCTTATTGAATATTTTGACAAATATTAAAGCAATAGCAAAAGTAGCAAGCTGCTGTTACAGATAAACCATTAAACACAATTACTAATGTAAAATGAGTTACTGATATTACCTACATATTTAATGCAGTTACATTAATATCAGATTTATGACCAATTAGTTGTATTTTTGTACAATTATTTACAGCTAACACGAATATGGATGTATATTTTCGTTACACAACGCTTTTTTTTTACATTCTTTTTTTTATCGTAGCAAGGCAAAGTGAGTGCACTGTGCCTGATGGTGAGCACAGTATAATCTAAAAACAACGGCGACTACCGAGAGACATGCTATCCCTCACCGGTCGTCGTTGTCACGCCGGCCTGCATAAATGTCTCTTCACGTTACGCTTGAAGGACCCCATATTATATATAGGACGTAGGGAACACACTGGCCGAGAGATTTTTAAAGTAAAAAAGACTATTATATTACTATCATATTTATACTAATGGCATGGCTATTGTCACACTATTATTTGTATGATAGTATATAAAACCATCCACATGATAAAGATCGTATCCAATTTCAAACAAAACTAAACACCGCCCGCTATTCCCACGACATCACGATTAAAAAAAAGATATGTTTACCTCATAAACGAACGACATTCATAAGCTAAACAGAATTAAATGTAGGTAACCCAAATAAATAATCTGAACGTTTTTCACTAATTCTAAATAAACAAAACTTATTATATAATGTTTACAATAAAAATGTATAATAACTAGTTGTTATAATACTCTTGTTATCTTTAAACATGAAATACCTAATGCAGGTCTACGGTTGTGCAAGCATCACTTAATAAGTGTTGAATAAAATATCACGATAGCTTCATTGTTAAAGTTTTAAGGAACTACTATTTTGTAAGCACGTATAAAATTTAACGACTAGTTACGTAAATACTAGAAACAGCAACCAATTGGTCATTCCATGCTTCAGGCTCACTAAGTCCAAAAACATTTTATTAGGTAATAGTGTTAGGTTTTATATGACATTGACATGTCCTTTTATTTGAATCTATTTTTCTATTATAGTTTCCATATTTTGTATTTTTATAATGGTTTATTATATCTAATATTATATTATTACTGTGAAGAATCTGAAACTACGAAACCTAAAAAAAATGGCAATATAGCATGCAAACCATAATCTGGAAGAACTTTGTTTTTAACCGGAACGAAAAATTTTAAGGTTAAAAGAGCCCAGCAGACTTCGTAACTATTCGTAATCATACATACAGTGGTACAACAAAATAATCCCAAGGAGGGTTGATGTCAGGCAGGCGGCCGATCGTAAAAATTAAGCCAAATCATATACCACAACATGAGAAACATGTTGTACCGACCCTACTTATGTGGGATAAGGGTAAGGAGAAGAAGAAGTGTTAGGTTTTATAACAAAGTCCCAAATAATTTACCGATTTGCCGGATAGTGAGTTCAAAAACCATGTCAAGCTGGTATTAATATTTTAACTGTTGGGGCTAGTGTGTGTGGTGATAAATAATGCACTTATTATTTTGGATATATTTATTATATTTTTGACCCAATAATGGTCCGGATAAGACAGAGTAAAACAAACGACTGACGTCGTAGCGGGCCGCCGGACCGCGCTACTAAATGTGCGGCGTCAGCGCCATAATATCTAAAGGCTATAGGCCTAAATTGAATAAAGGATATTTTGATTTGATTTGATTATGTCTTTTCTCTGCATATAAAATATATTGTTAAGATAATAAGTACCACAGACAAAGTCGTGGGTATCCACTAGTAATTAACTGTGAGTACTATTAATATTGATTTATATTAAATAGTTGAACATTGGAATATCTACGCTAGTACTTCTGATGATGATAAACCGATACAGAAATTTATGTTCTGTAGCCATAGAATGATGAAACCGCTTTAACTACTCGCAGGTTTGTTACTTTATGGCTGTAACACTACCCAGTGTTGAGTTATAGTAAATATAGTTTTCACTCACGACTTCGCTCGCATTAATGTATACTTGATCTATCTTTCGGCAATTGTTTGTTTTCTTGATGCAAGGTCCGCTATGTCGTTTTCTGTGCTCAAGACAATGTGTATGATAAATTTAATGATAATCGATTAAGTAGCTAGGGCGTTAAAGCGTAATATAATAAACAAATGAACAAACAAGCTACTTTTCGCAATAATAATATTAGTTGGGATTGAGATGGGAATGTAAGTTTGTTTGTAACACTTTCATGCCTGAATTGCTTAAACGAATAACGAAACGTCATTGAATTTTGCATACACTTTGCCAAAGATGCAGAAAAGGGCATAGGGTTTCATCTAGAAAAAGTGCTGTTTCCAAGGCATATTCAAATCTACGTTACCACGAGCGAAGCCCTAGTCTATAATATTAACAAGATTTGATAATTAACGTTCAAGTATTACGTAACGCAATTTGGGAGGAGGGGGGAGGGGGTCTTGTAAAACGTTACGGTGCGTTACAAGGGCGGGAGGGGCTGTATTTAAACAAGGCGTTACGTAACATTTTTTTATTTTAATAAAAAAACTAAGGAATTATAATCTTCCAAATCGGCAACCCTTTTCGTTTATGTTTTACGGGGAATCCCTGGATTAATACAATAGTACGTTACTTTTATTTTTGTTTCCTAAGTTGGCAGCCCTTGCTTCAATGTTCTTCAAAGCATTGGACTGGATTGGATTCCCTAAAGCCAGTGATAATCATCTTTGTAGTTGGTGGACCGGACGAAAAGTCGCGCTATCGGAAACATTCAACACTTTAAAAAATACAACCTGGACGCCCTGTTCATAGCGACTTATGCTCCTGGGCGGAGTGCATTCAACCGAGTTGGGAGTCGCAAGACTCCGCTCAGCAGACGCCTGTCAGGCGTTATCCTGCCGGGTGAACATTTTGGTTCTCATCTCGACAACAAAGGAATGACTGATAATGAAAATTTGGAAAAGTGAAATGTTCAGCACGCTGGAGAATCACTAGGCAAGGTCTAGAGTGAAATGTAAATTGACAGCTTCGATGTTTCAGTGGGATATAGAAAGCCTGAAGATAGCTTGCAGGATCCAGCAGAACCTAATCTGGCGTGGTATAGCTCTCACGTTCGTGAATCGCAATATTTATTGCAAGTGAACAAATGTGCGGACGAATCTCGCTGTTCCCGCTCGAAGAGTACGTTAAAATCTGTATTTCCGGATACTTTCTTGCCATCACCCTGCCCAATCCTTCAAACCCCAAGCAAGCTCATGGTACCTACTCAGCTAGACAAAGGATCATGCAAGTTTTCACCACTTTTTGTGAGGTTGTTCGTTGATCTGTGGCCTCCTCTAGAAGGGTTTAAGCAAATGCCTTACGATATTTATTGTCCATCAGTACAATCCGATCTCAAGCATAGAATATGTGCAACCTGTGGGATCTATTTCACATCCCAAAAGAGTGTGAAAACGCACAGTTGTTACGTGCATGGCAAGACTGTGAGTTTTCACACTCTTGTAACATGGCAAGACTGCCCAAAACCCTCGTGAAAGTAGAGTACGGTCACACCGACTTGCTGCCAGAATGGCAAATGAACTGCTCTGCATAGTACGCCATAGTGAAGCATTGTCTGAGAATGCCGATTGACTCGATGAAGACGAAGTTGATACAAGTGGTTTAACAATACCGGAACCTTCTTCGTCTGCTCTCCGAATACTAGTAACGAAAGAGTCTGAGTGGCTAGCAAACCCGTTGACAGAGGAGCAGTAATTGCAATTGAAATGTGTTTTTTACGTACGTACACTTATTTCATTTATGGCTAAATAAAAACATATAATTTAAAAATCTCTTCTTAAGTTTATTACTTCTGCAAACGCAATTAATACAACAACAAAGGTTCTATACTTTGTTCAACATAATTGTGACTTTAATGGTCACTTAAATGTTACTTAACGTTTAGGGAGGGGGAGGGGTGGGTCCAGAAAAACGTTACGGTGCCTTACATGGAGGGGAGGGAGGCTCTAAAATCTTCAAAAATTGCGTTACGTAATACTTGAATGCTCTCTAACTGAAAAAATATTTAATTGTGGGTATCACACTTAAAGGTAATCAGTCGAAACTCTTTACGCCGTTAACCTTTCATATAAACACTAGCGGGCCCGGCAGACGTTGTCCCGGCCTGATAATAGAGAAAACCTTGACAAATTATATACTTAAATCTTCCTCATGAATCACTCTATCTACTGGTGAAAACCGCATGAAAATCTTTTCAGTAGTTTTTGATTTTATCCCGAGCAGACAGACGAGGCAGAGGACTTAGTTTTATACTATGTAATGACATATACTTCTTCGGCGTAACAAGATAAAAATCTTTTCATAAATTTTATCTTTCGCCTTATCCCAAGTTTGTAGAAAAAACGACACCAACAATAGAAAATAGAAATAAAAAGGTATTTAATACGTTGAAAGTTTTAATACAAAGAAATACAAACAACAAATACAAAGAAACAAAAATTTTGACTATAGCTAACTTCAGGGTGTGCACGTGCATCGTAAAAATTTACTCTCATCATTTTTCCCTAAAGCGCCAAAAGAAGTATAACTTCAAAAACTAAGTAATGACGATATACAGTATATAGTTAAGATTCGAATAATGTTTTCGTTTTGTTGTTTATTGATTGACACATTTCGTTACCTTAATTTACCTACATGTTCAAGGTACTACTACCATTTAAAACTCGTAAATTCATGTTTTCCTTGGATCGTGTAAAACATGTAACACGTCTATCTACTGTGGTTGAGGTAAAATAACATACTTCTCAGTTTTGATAAATATTATTAAACGATATTAAAAAAATAGAGTTTTGTAGAACCAATATCCACAATATTCTTTCATTTTCGCGTAATCTCACCTTTCCAACGGGTCATAACGCGATGTAAGATAACATTTAACCTTCCTCGATCAATCTATCTATCTATATCATCTATACATATAATAAGAACGTAAATCTAACGTGTCACTGCTAAAGTACTGGGTTCACAATAAAACATCACAAAGAAAATCATAAAGCATATCCTCGAGAGTAACTTAGTCTTTGTTTCATTAAAATCGGTCTAGTGTATCAAAAATGATTGGAATTTGAATGACGGCTCGAGTTCCTTCCACTGCGTGTTAGCTTTAGCCCAAAGTAACTACTCCACGCGAACGAAGTCGCGCGTAAAAGCTAGTCTATACTATAAATAAAAATCAGTTCCTGAACGTATATAAGCGCACTACCTCAGAATGGCTGCACTTACTTGGCTAATAATTGTTTGTTATGCTTCTGACTGTCAGGACATGATTTGCATAAACGAAAAACGCTTGAATGGTAGTACTCTAAATTAATGGATTGCAGTTTTTTTACATCCCGATTTATACTTCTAGAGATCAGATTGTACAAAACTGGCATCGCACTAATTTTAGCCACGTTTCAAACACAACAAACTGCAAACCGTTTAGTTTTATCACCGCCAGCTATCAGTTGAGTGTGGAAATTTGATTTGACATTACTTACGCCTCACGACCACGGGATAGAAGCGATAAAGTGTACAAACACGTGAGGGGTCGCACTATCAAGCCCTGTGTGACCCCTCACACAATAATTCAATTACATCAAACAGACTGTTCGACATTCGAGTGAGTTGCGTCTTATATAATGTAGCTGTGTGAATGGATTCTGTTACTTTATTACCCACATCTCCCGACTGAACATTAATCGTGTACCCGATAAGAATTCCCGTCGGTAATATCTCAGACACAGTCCCACTTTACGAAACATTCTTTACATATTGTATACTAGTTGTACCCGCAGCTCTGCACGCGTTTTTTTTAAATCGTATTAAAGTATTATAGAATTTTGAGACTATGTACAATTACTGAAACGCTCTTTAAAGACAATTGTAAGTACGACGCGCACTCCACTAAAAATAACATGTAACGTGTACAGTAGATATATAAATACAAAAAGCGTGCCAAATGAGGTTTGTCATCAGCAACACATTTGGAACTTTAACCCACCATATAACTACCTCAGTGCTCACTTACACTGTATAAGGAACTAACGAAACAATAACTTAAAATATTATTATTAAGATTTACATTTACATTATATTTAATATACATTGCCATTATTATAATTAAGATTTTGTGACTATACAAAAAATAAACGCTTGTCTGTTCCGCAAGAAATTGTATTATGGAACACTTTACGTAATACGTTTATAATCTAAGATCGTATAAACTAAAATTACTTGTTATAAGAGCAGCTATCTGCCAGTGAAAGTTATTTGAAGATTGATCGAACCGTTTTGAAGATAGTACTGCGGGCGAAGCCACGGTTAACAGCTAGTATAAACTAAAATTACTTGTTATAAGAGCAGCTATCTGCCAGTGAAAGTTATTTGAAGATTGATCGAACCGTTTTGAAGATAGTACTGCGGGCGAAGCCACGGTTAACAGCTAGTATAAACTAAAATTACTTGTTATAAGAGCAGCTATCTGCCAGTGAAAGTTATTTGAAGATTGATCGAACCGTTTTGAAGATAGTACTGCGGGCGAAGCCACGGTTAACAGCTAGTATAAACTAAAATTACTTGTTATAAGAGCAGCTATCTGCCAGTGAAAGTTATTTGAAGATTGATCGAACCGTTTTGAAGATAGTACTGCGGGCGAAGCCACGGTTAACAGCTAGTATAAACTAAAATTACTTGTTATAAGAGCAGCTATCTGCCAGTGAAAGTTATTTGAAGATTGATCGAACCGTTTTGAAGATAGTACTGCGGGCGAAGCCACGGTTAACAGCTAGTATAAACTAAAATTACTTGTTATAAGAGCAGCTATCTGCCAGTGAAAGTTATTTGAAGATTGATCGAACCGTTTTGAAGATAGTACTGCGGGCGAAGCCACGGTTAACAGCTAGTATAAACTAAAATTACTTGTTATAAGAGCAGCTATCTGCCAGTGAAAGTTATCTGAAGATTGATCGAACCGTTTTGGAGATAGCATTGCGGGCGAAGTCACGGTTAACAGCTGGTATAAACTAAAATTGCTTCAATTACTTTTTATAAGGTCACAATTGGAACTGATAGGTGGTGTTGTAATCTGATTCCAGTCTTTTTTATTATAATGACAGGGTCTCGTGTGTTGGGCCCATTAGTACATTTCTATAATTACAATATAGTTAATTTGATAATGAACATCACGCCTATAAAGATATCGGCATAGGAATATGTCAATTCAATGCAAATTTATTTGTAGATGGTTCTAGGCTACTCATTCTTTGGATTCAACTAACACTTTGTAACTTTTAATATGCAACGAAACTGGCGGCAATCCCCTATTATTAAGTAATACAACATAATTCGATTATACAAGAACTCACATAAAATGAAGATTACTCTAATTGTATTTGCCAGAACACCGATGTATAATACTTTTGAAAGATTATCGTGTTAAGAATTGTAAACTAGATATACTGAATTACTATTGAAAAGACGTCCTCTAATGGGATATCCAAAATATTTCTACCGTTGATTTATAAGGAATTATGCGATCAGATTTAATTACACGGAAGTATTTCTATAATATGAAAACAACACGTCGATTACTAACTTGATTATGGTAAACATTACGCGCTCTTGATCGTTAGTTACGAGAAAATACGCATAAAAGACATTCCGCTGAGGTAACGCTCTTTATGTAATTGTGGTTTTACAGGTTTTGTTTTACTTGCCAAGATACTTTTGCAAATATACATTTATGTAGAAAAAAAAGATAACATATTCTACTCGTTAAAAGTGGCAATTCTAATTTCTGTAACATATCTAAAACATTAATTGGAAAATATTGAAATTTAGTAAGACTTGATTTTGAACCCACCGTAGTCGTTATAGAAAGGCCTAATGGTACAGTGGTCTAAATCTTACAATTGATCTGATAGATCGTGGGTTCGATTCTCGCATGCAACTTACTTTTTTATGATGAACGTCATTGTTACTTATTTCTCACCATATTTTTAGGTATTTAAGGCATAATAGCTGTGATTGTTTTAAAAGTATCGTATGTGGAATTGTGTCCTCATATTTATTGTTATTATATAAATTCCGCAAGATAAATCGCGGAATACGATACGATAAAATAATTTACTACATTCAGGCCTTACCTTGTGTTGCCACGTCGCTATTTCATTCAAAGGATTACCTTAACTTGAAAGCTGGAATCATTATTTCTTCTTATTTTATAGTGACCGCAGATTGAAAAAGAAAATAAAAATGTCTATGGCTCTAAAGATTTTGTTTAGTGTAAAGAATTATTACAAAATGTATTGCTCAACCCGGTCTTTCTTACCGGTTCTAAAAGATACATTTCTATATGGGAAACACTCGTTTTCGTACATATTAATAGTAGTGTTTGATATACATGAGTACATATAACTTAAATTTCATTTTAAAACACTTATACTTAAAATAAAATGTAGTATAACATTAAGAGATCATGATATAGTAGTACCCCTCTTATATAATCGATAATTGTTCATGCTTCGATGTATGAAATATTTACAAATTGAAATATAGTAATCCTAGTCTAAAATATCAATAACAAGAAGATAGGGAAACTCCAACACCGTATGAATTATCATTATATCATTTTCGTGAAGAGCTTTCACGGTGCTTGCAAGTTTTCTTGGTTCGCATGCCTAGTCGCCACTCAGAGGTTTAAAATATGTCGCCAAGAACCTGTAGGTGTGTTCCAGCAGCTGCACTCGAGAGCCAGTTCTCTATGTTTAGCGTGTTTACCAACTTAAGCCACATTGGCATTTAACATCACTTGAGATTGTGGTCAAGCGCTAAAACCTACAATCCAAAAAAAGTAGGTGAACGGTGAACGTCTCTATGCTATTCATTCTACTGTTCTTCACAAATGTGGAACACGAGGCTATTTCTTATTGTCATTAAGTTTCATATGTTAATTTAACGTGGAAGAAGTTTGCTAATACTTTACAGAAAAGCTATTGCATTACAATATGTAGAGTGCAAAATATCTTATCATCACATATATGAATACGCTTGTGTGCTATTCATTTTACTATTCTTCACAAATGTGGGACACGAGGCTATTTCTTATTGTTATTAAGTTTCATATGTTAATTTAACGCGGAAGAAGTTTGCTAATACTTTATACCAAAGGTATTGAATTACAATATTTAGAGTGCAAAATACCTTATCATCAGATATATGAATACGCTTGTGTGCTATTAATTTTACTATTCTTCACAAATGTGGGACACAAGGTTATTTCTTATTGTTATTAAGTTTCATATGGTAATTTATCGCGGATAAAGTTTGCTAGAACTTTGCTTTGTTAATTAATAGTTTATAGGAAATGTATTGAGTGACAGTATGTAAAGTGCAAAATACCTTACCATCAGATAAATGAATACTTTTGTGTTAAATACAAAGTTGCGTGTCATATGTCATAATACCCAGGGTTGTATTTAATCGCATGACTCGGGTATTAATTAATATGCAAGTTATTAAAGTTAGTTACGTCCCCAGAGGCTGTGGTGGCTCGGCGTCGCGCTGCTGTTATGGGCTCCTAATACACAGTGTCGGAATCTTACGTAAGTACCTATACCCTTTCATAAAACGTAAGTAAGGTCTTTGACGATTGTCACTTGTCTAGAAACGTATTGCAGTTGCTAGGTCAGTATTCGATGTAACTGTTTCGACGTGATGTACGTACTGATTTTACATATGCAAATGTTGGAATTAGAGATTTCATCTATGCAATAATAATGCACAAGGACAATAAAAATAAATTGTTATTTTAATGAGATTATGGTATTTTTTTAAATATTAAGAAGTATATACATACATAAAGATCATGTGATGTTAAGTATTAACTTTGATTTATCAAACTCAATAGGATCGCAATTTTGAGATTACTGGTAATAATTTACTAGTCCTAAGAACTAATTAGGAACTCCTCGTATGTATGACACCAAACAAAGCCTTCAAACCGGAACTAGTGTTCCGTAGTAGTGCTTTGCGACAGAAATGGGTATGGTGATGACACCCATGTATTTGAGCCTTGCATAGCCTCTTCTAGTCTCGATTCATAGGATTATTCTGTCATACTTTATATCGAGTTAAGAAATGATTATAGTTAAAATATAAATACGTTTGTGTTTAACTTAAAATTTAAAAGAAAAACCGACCAAATGAAAGAGAGACTTATGTAGCTAAAGTTCCTTACCACCACGTATATGTTTGTGTTATGGTTTTTCCCAAAAATATAATGTATTTTTTTATAATTTCGGAATCCTTAATATTGGTTCAATTCACACTGGGTAAGGTTTTTTATTATTTGTTTTTCAATCGATCACCTATTAGGGTTTAACGGTTTTTCGTTATTTGTTTTTTAGATATTTTTAATATGAGTAATTTTCAATCGACCACATATTATGGTTTAAAAGGTAAATGTTCTTTAAAGGTATAACAGATAAATCGATCCTATTGCTTTAGTTGACATACAAAAATATAAAATACATATTGCACGCGCTCTCTGAATACATTTTATAAATACCGATGTACGAAATAAATACGGTAAAAATTATTCACAGCTTAAATACCAAGATGGCAGTAAAAATATGAAATATGTTCGGTGTTAATCATCAATTAAACGAAAATATTTGATAATAAATTACTGTTATGATCATAATCTCAGATTGGACTCTGGGACACTTTGACGAATCCAAAAATGCAAATACATTAGAATCCACGCCTTAATTCTTGGCTTCGACTTCCTTTATCATCCTCTATGATATTAACCTAACCAGGAAATAACAATAGATTTTTCTATTTATATAAAAACGAAATACTCTTCGTTAGCTATAAAATAATATATCCCTCAACTATTTATCTTGGCTTGACTGTAGGATAGGTTTATTTTTAACAACGATTTCACAGTCCTCTAATTTGGTTCCTTTCCATTTATAATTCGAAATGAGCCGAGCTAACGATACCGCTATGTTCTGTGAAAGGATTTTATACGTTTCCATATGCTATTTATTTTTATTGAAAGCCCGCTGACAGAAAGTATGTATAACACGCGTCGTTTCTTTTGAATATTTTGAACTTAAATTAGAGTATACAATTATTCTATATTCATATTTTTGCTATAAGTGTGACAAATATAACCTAACTTTATTATAAACGTTTCTTCAGCAGATAATCTATTTTCTAAGTGTCTTCTTTATGTAACGTATGTAATAAAATCGTTTAGTCGATTGTTGAGATACTCTGTACAGCGTCAGTCTTTTTACTATGCTATACATTTATTGTTTTAATCGATTCTCTCAGTACTTTTATTATTTCAACACCAGTAATAGGTACCGAAATTATAAATTGTATTTATTTTTATGTTATAACTGGCAAACGAACTTGTAGGTCACCTGATGTTCAGTTATCACCACCGTCCATAGACACTAACAACACCAGGGTAGTCGAAAGTGCGTTGCCAGCTTGTGTTTAGGGAAAAGGGAGTGAGAGGGGAGAGGAGAGGGGAAGGGAGGTGGGCCTCTGGCGCTCTCACTGACCGAACGAAACACAACAGTGCAAGCACTGTTAGTTCACGTCGGTTTTCTATGACTAGTACTACCCCAGACGAGCCGACCCATTCATGCTGAAACCAATAATAGCTTCAGCGTGGCTCTACCACCTACTGACAGTATACATATATTCGAAAACTTTTATGATTATTAGTTTGAAGTTATAAACCAAAGATAGACGAACAAGTTAATTGACTTGATATATAAATCAAAGATATGCAATTGACGTTGTATAAAAATGATTTATTAACAGAAAAAAACACTTATCTCTAGCAAATACCACACCTAAACACTTGACACATTTTAGCGCAACATTTGCATCTATTAAAATAATCGTGTGCCAGTTCTTGTTAGCATAACTGATATAATAATATATAAAGATAGTTACTTTGAATCGTGTGGCGCCGATGTAATTTTACTGGTTGCGAAAATAATGCTATCGGACAATTGAAATTTGTTAGGGCACATAATTATTTCAAACGAATCATAAATTACTTTAACGTGTTGGTCATCATATTGTTACTTGTTTATTACCCAATAAATATCCATTTACTTTATTATAACTTTGTTGGTATTATAACAAGCTTCTGACCGTGACTTCGTCCGCGTGGAATAGTTACTTTGTTTACGTAAAAGTTGAAAATACTTTTAAATAATACTTATGTTAACCTTGATTTTTGAAACATTCTTCTTTGGTGCTCCGCTCCTATTAGTCTATATAGCCTATATAAAGCCATCCTCGATAAATGAGCTATCTAAAACTGAAAGAATTTCAAATTTGAATAGTAGTTCCTGAGATTAGCGCGTTCAAGGAAAGAAACGCTTCAGATTCAAACAAAATTCTAAAATTAATATTGTGGATATACCATAGTCCTTTGGTTTTTTAATAAAATCAAAGTTGCCATTTTACTTACATATCTTGTCATGTAGGATATAAAATATTTTTTTAAATAACTTCTGTCTTCTTTATATAACCTTTTTTTATGTCAAAAGGAGGCAAACGAACAGGTGGGTCACCTGATGTTTAGTGATCACCACCATCCATAGACACTAGTAATACCAGGGAAGTCGCAAGTGCGTTGCCAGCCTGTGTATGGGGGAGGGCTAAGGAAAGGAGAAAGGGGAAGGGAAAGGGGGAGGAGGTGAGCCTCCGGCGCTCTCACTGACCGAACGAAACACAACAATGCAAGCACTGTTACTTCACGTCGGTGGTCTGTGAGAGGGTGATACTACCCCAGGCGAGCCGACCCATTCGTGCTGAAACTAGTAATAGCTACAGCGTGGCTCTACCACCTTCAAACCGCGACTTAGTCTGTTTCTTTTTATTATTTAAATAATATATTTGAAGTGATGGTGGCTTATTTGATAGCATGTCCGGACACCGCGTCGATCGACTTAGGTTAGGCTTTTTTCACAGAAATTTAAAAAGTACAGATAGGTTAGATTTACTTTCTTATTTTATGTATAGATAGATATACAGTTCAATATAAAGATAAAATTAGAAAAGCAAAAATTTTCTATGTCATTCATGGTCCAGAAAATTCTATTTCAATTGTATTGTTTAAAATTTTAGAACCGAGGATATAAGAGACTTGTTACTATCACTAGTACACATGGTGCGTTTATCGGAAGATAAACTGGAAAGACACGAGTTCAGAGAGAAAGCACTCGGGGATCAATTGAAGAAGATGTTGACAGGTTTAGATAAGAAGCATAGAGCCCTCGAACCTTTGAAAGGCATGATTTCACGCCTGGATGACCGCCTTTCTAATGTGGAAACCATATTATTACAGGTAAAACTTAACAGACTGCAAAAGTCTATACGTCTTTTGGAGACTTAAAATTCACGTTATAATCCTATTTTAATTAACATTAATATATTTTTAATATAAAATTACTAGCTTCCTGTTTGACTTCGCACGGTTGTATTAAGGAAGAAAATGGGACTAAATCTATCCTTTACATAACGAACGATCGTGTAATTAAATAAAATGGCAACTGAACAACTAAACGTCAATTTGCCGATACTTTTGAAGATGTCCCTAATGTTTTCACTGTAACTTGCTCACTCGCTTTTTTATTTAGAAAATTTTTCATGCGAAATATTCATAGCGCCGGACAAACCGGCCGGACAAAAATAAGCGTCGCCACGTTATATGATTTTGAATTTTTGTATTTAATGAATATATAGCTTTATTCAATATCGTTCTCTTAAATAACTGCTTAATATTTTATTTTTGATGACGCTATATCTATTTCCTGTCGTAAACTATCCTTAACGCATATTATCAGTACAAAATTTCACATCTGCTAGGGGTCCCGCGACGGCTCACAATTTTATATTTAAAGATTTTCTTTCATACAAACCTTGGCCATACAAATAAAAACAAACAATCAACAACAAAAAAATAGCCAAATAGATGCAGTTCTGATGTGATGCACATACATACATTCGGCATCTGATTCTTATTTATATAGATAGAAAATGTCATAATTCAGAAGTTCTGAATTTAACAGAGAGAAGAACGAGAGAAGTCAACACAAATGAAAACGAACGAAGCTCTAGCAGGAATACAGAAAACGCTGGAATCTCTCACGGCACCAAAACAAAATCCAACAAGTTCCGCAGACATAGATAACAATTTGACAGGAAACGAGGACAGCATTCTAGAGAGGAGACTTGAAGCGACTGACGCTAAGTTGGACGCACTTAAATTAGAAATAGAAAATCTGAAACGCAGCTTTAACAAGGTATTAGATTAGAGTCAATTTCAATAATGAAATCCATTCTAGAATCATTTGCTTTATTCGTATAACAATGTACATATTTACAATTATTTTATTTTAGGATTCCCTTCGTTCCATTTGCATGGAAATGAATTACAACGTGAAACCTTTTGAAAAACAAATAAATGAAACACAGAATCTGCTCAGTAAATATGAACTGAAGTTAAATGAGTACAATAGCACAGCATGCAAAGTCCAATCAGATATAGAACCTTTGAATGAAGTAACTCTAGCTGATGAAGCCTGGCATAACAAAATGGCTGAAGGTACGAATTCCATACCAAACATTAAAATCTAACAAAATCTTTATTGGTACGTAAAACGATAGTAACTGCGTTTCGCATGAAGAAACCTGGATTTGTTTTACGACATGATCTAAAATATGTGGATTAATAAATGGCAGTTTTATCTCGTACTAGTTGCCCCCTCGAATTTCGTTTCGCCTTAATATGATTTTTTTTCTTAGCCTACCTTTTGGAAGATACATACCAACATATGGAACATTTGCTATGCTACTCCATAGAGACTGTTCGCTTTTCGGGAATACAAAATGAGAAAGCGAAATGTATAAAGCAAACTGCAGTAAAATGGTAAAATGACATGCGTCTAATCCATAATAAAAAGAGGATGCGTTCAAGTTGCTAATAGCAATCTTTCCAATTTTTCTCTCCATAAACACCTTCCTCAGAGTTCAAGGAATAAATCAAATCAAAAATTGCTCGAATTGGGCCAGCCGTCTTCGAGTTTTGCGCTTAGCAACATATTTTCCAATTCATTTTTATTGATATAGATTTGACATGTCAGGTATAACAGTACGGCCCAAACTTTTTGACCGCTCCGAATAAAGATGCGCGAACACAAATTTAAGTATGAATACGTATTATATACATAACGACGAGACAACTAACGGATAAACAATGCCAATTTTATTATTATATTTATTTATACTTCATGGGTTTAGCTTTTTAGCGGTTTTGACCACAATCTCATATGATCTTAAATGACGGTATGGTCTAAGATAGTAGATACGTTTAGAGGAGATCTGGCTCTCATTTGCAGCTGTCGGAACACATCAACAGGTGCTCAGCGATAGATTTTCAAGTTGAGGGTGGTAGCTGGCGGGCGACGGTCTTAGGATAAGCCCTACCACCTTGTCATAAGCAACATGATGTTTTATTTCAACGAAAGCTCCGACTTAGTTCCAAGGATTCGAACCTATATCACTCGACGTCTTGGCCGAATACGCTATCATCGCTTCGAATAATAATATTTTCGCTTTGTTTTATTATACATTCTTGGCTATATTATGCGCACAAACCCGAAGTTACTCCTATATTCGGAGCGGCAAAAAAGTTGATGAGGACTCTAGATAGAGCATAATATATTTATTTAGTGCAGTTGCATACAAATTTCTACAATAAATTAACAACACAGAAAAAAATTCAAATATGTTTTTTCTCATTTGGAACGTTATATATATGTGAAATAACTTTTCTTTGCAGTTATGGAAAAACAAGAGAAGGAAATTGTTAAGATTCAAAAGCTTTTGTCTGCAGCTGAAAGCATGTGGAAAGATCTCCCCAGATTAGCAGATCTTCACCGTGCTTCCAATGAAACTTTACAGTCGATTGTTTCCGGTATTAACGATGTTAAGCAGAATGATGAGATGTGTAAGTTTTTTAAAATGTTAATCTGAAAGTAACGGACTAGACTGAATGCGCGCAAACCACAACGTTTACGCACGTCTGGATAGCGATACTACTTTCGTTCACACTTCATCCACAGTACAATGCACGACTCACCCCTGTTCTTCTGTTTTGTCGCATCGCTCAACTATAGCCCGTTAAGATACGAAGCGGCCAACGTGGTGCCACTCGATTTCTTGTTTCTTCCTTCTGTTTGCTTTTCGATACACCACCGACGAATTATCGCAATGAACGTTAGGGTACGCGACAGGTGTACGGGACGAGTACATACGGGTGTCGTATGTAGCAATCATATGAAGTCATAAAATTGATTAAATAAAAACCAACGACTGTGATTGGTGCAACGAACGTGAGCTTTGTGACAGTTGATTTTATTTGTTTTAGGCCGGCAACGCACTTGCTACTCCCCTGGTGTTGCTAGTATTTATGGGCGGCGGTGATCACTTACCATCCGGTGGCAAGCCTATTCGTTTACCCCTGTAATAAAAAATTAAACGATATTCGCACGTAGGACGTTATTCTGCACTTCTACCCGGAGTGCCCCTATAGTATTTAATGGTGGATTTCTGCAAAGTAATGCCTTCGTTAATCAAATAAGAGTAAAGGGTTACATATATACTAATCAGCTTAAGCTTGATCAATTACATATAACACTATAAAATTCAACAAAACCTTCTTAGCGAACTGTGTAACACATCAGCTTGTTAGAGACCCACTGCAAGGTCATAGGCCTCTTCCAGAAGCAAGTATTGCGTAAGCACTGATGGGAGGGGGGTCCTTGATTAGCTTATTTTTGACGACATAGGGTTTGGGGGGTCTGGGTGGTGATCATTTTTTTTTATATCATAGGAGGCAAACGAACACGCGGGTTACCTGATGTTAAGTGATCGCCGCCGTCCATAGATACTAGCAACACCAGTGGAGTCGCAAGTGCGTTGCCAGCCTGTGTTTGAGGGTAAGAAGAAGAGAGGGAAGGGGAGGTGGTCCTCCGGCGCTCTTACTGACCGAACCAAACGCAACAATGCAAGCACTGTTACTTCACCTCAGTTTTCTGTGGGTCGGGTGGTACTACCCCGGGCGAGGCGACCCATTCATGGTGAAACCAATAATAGCTTCAACGAGGCATATATCATGTCAGCAATATTTATTTACTGAATTAGAACAGATTTGAATATACCTATATAAATGTTTATGTAATTATGGGGCGTAATTATGGGGGGAGGGTTAATAACATTGCTTACTTTTGCTGACTAGGTGGCCAGAGATTTCAAAAATTCTGCTTACGTAATGCTTGAATGGCCTCTAATAAGGAAAATTTCATGAAAAAACCAAGCATGGTGGTAGGGCTTCTTCTAACGCCCGCTGCCCACTAGCTACCACCCTCAAGGTGAAAATCTGTTGCCAAGCCCCCTTAGCCGTATTCCAGCAGATGCATTTGAGAACCGTGCCTCCTCTAGATTTAGCTTGTTACTATCTTATGAAATATATGCGGTATTATTACAAAAAAGTTAAATACTTGGTTTAAAAAGGTTTCGAATTAAATGCACAGCGCTCGCCGGAAGCAAGTTCGCGTTATCCTTTTTCGCAAGTCTAACCTAACGTAACCAAATCGAAACAAAAAGCAAGATGGCGAACATTCAGCGACCGCGGTGCATTTAATTCAATACGTATTTAACTTTTTTGTATTAACACCGATGAAGTATAAAAATACTTTACGTATACTATCTTTTCCTGCAGCTGTAACTAAAATAACAACTAAGTTACGAGAAATGGGTGATCGTTTGGTCGGTACCAATGAGGATATACAGCGTAGTCTTACGCAAGGCAACACGCTGACGGAGCGCGCTTACAACGACATCTCGCGTAGTTATGAGTCACTCCGTACTGAGGTAAACTATATTGCTTCACTCAATGCCTTATAGCCCGAATAGCTTTTACCCGCGAATTGGCTAGTGTTAATGTATTTATTTATCTATCCCTTGGTAATAGTACTTTTTTGGGATAAACGTTACTGTTTCATTTTAGGTATAGCTGATAACGTGTATGCAAAATTTTGTGATGATCAATTGTGTACTTAAGGCGTAAAAGTGTAACGAACAAACAACTCGTGCACATATTTATAACATTAGTTCAGATGGCACCAGAACCTAACCTAAATTTAGTTTATTGTATCTTGAAACTCGAACAAATTCAGTATCTTCCAGTCATACCTATAGGTATAAACCTTTCCTTTTTTCATTATTTATCGACATAGATAGTTTTTCATTTTATAAATAACTCTTGCCATTTAAATACTTCTTTCTCTCTATGTGGAAATATTTAGGTACAAAAAAAAAAGTAACATATCAACATTTAACATACATATATTTATTATTTTAAACAATATTATCTGTAATTTAAATACCATTTCATGATGGTCTTTATTTTCAGGTTCAAACTTTAACTAAGAGCGAACGCGTAATGCTGGAAACGGCAGATAATGTAATCGCGACTAAAAAGCGCGTTGAGTACGGTGTCCATCAAATTCTAATGGAAGTAGGTGAATTGATTAAAATACAGAATAAGAACATGAACCGTACTATTATTGAAAGGTAAGCTAATATTAATCACATACATTATCACTTTCTTCCACTAATGATATGTAATGTTGTATTTCGGTATGAAAAACATTATTTATGAGTATACAATATATAGACTTATTATACCAGTGTAAAGTTATCAAGACAAATGGATTTTTCGATATTTGGTTCTTTCTGAGCCGTTTGTTTTATGGATTCTTTTATCACACAAAGATTTATGAGTATACAATATATAGACTTATTATACCAGTGTAAAGTTATCAAGACAAATGGATTTTTCGATATTTGGTTCTTTCTGAGCCGTTTGTTTTATGGATTCTTTTATCACACAAAGATATGTTGGTTTAGTTCTAACCCGTGAAAGAATGTGTGGTTTGAACACTACAATAGTTTCCGAGATTTTCGTGACAGGGAATATTAAAATATTATAATGAAAGCCTATTGATACAATATTGTCTAATCAATAATCCTACTAATCACTCGAAATAAATTTAAATTGAGGTTAAGTATATTTAAAATTATAATGGTGTTTTGTCTGTAACACTCGCTCGGTCTTCTTTAGTGCTGTATCTCGCTCGAATCAATTATATGAGCAATAGTACTGCTTTTTCCTAACCAATAAGGAGCGTTGGAACTTTTGTTCAGGACATTTCAGTTATTGTATAAATAGGTTAGACGATCATCTCAGAGAATGGTAAAATCACCGAACCCAGTTAACATATAACACTAAATTGGGATCATAGGCAAAATAAATGATCTTGACAATGTCTGTTAATATGACATATATCTGATACATTATGTGTTTATTATGAAGATATGTTTTTGTCATAATAAAATTCTTGTTTTTATAGACTGGACAACGTCGAGACAAGCATATTGAGCAATCAGACTGGAGCTTATGGAAATCTGACCTCGAAGCTAGAGTTGGAAATATCACAAGTGTGGGGACAGATCGGTATTATGCATCAGCAACTGTTAGCAAGTAGAGGTGCACTTGATTCTCTATCGGTAAGCATGGTTTCAGTCGTGGACCGTGGACTATAAAATGTATTACTAATAAAAAAGTTTTAGCATCCACTTAACTACTTACAAACATTTGACTCAATATCATTATATGTATGTATAGCCCTCTATTATTTAGATTGAGTAAAATTGTCAAAAAGTTGTTGTTCTAGAATTATTTAAGGCAGTACCCGAAATAACCTGAACTCATTTGTATTTGCAGGAACAAACTGGGCAATACGTTAATAGCAGTACTGTGACTATGAGCAAAGTGAAGGATGAGGTAATTGTTAGAAATATACGACTTTATCCCGTGGTAATAAGAGCTATCGTGGAATTAATAAACTTGCCTTCCCTCAGGTTGGTAATATAACAAGCCAGGTCGTGCGCTTGGGTGACAATATGAATTATGTACTCGGTCGCTTATCGCTCGCGACGCATGAATTCAGTCAGATCTCAACAGGTATAACCGACGTACTGTCAAGTTTAAAGGCAGAGTTCCAAAGCGTAAGGACCAAAATTGAAGGTGAGTGTAATCCATACTTACCTAATAAATCAAGCTGGAAAGTTTGTTTGTATGTTTGGTATCAAGGAAGGCTATAGGCTAAGATTAATAGGAGCGGAGCACCAATGAAGAATGTTTCAAAATTGAGGTTTTTTTTCCTTTTGAGAACATCCGCTGCGTGTTAGTCCAAAGTAACTATTCCACGCAGACGAAGTCGCAGGAACAGCTAGTATATTATATATATTTCTCCTCGGCTACAAAACCGCAGTGATGGTAATCTTCAATAGGTGTTACGCAAATGGTTTAAGCCATCGTTTCTCAACCTGGGAATCGTGTCCCTAAAGTAGAGGGGTCCGTCTTGAGAAATATTGAGGCATGTAATATTTTCAAAAAGTCAATTTCGTATTTTAAATTTCTTTCGTTGAGTATTTATAAACAAATGTTAAAAAAATAATATAAGTGGGAAAATTTCAATTGTTAGTTTTTGACTAAATTTTTAAACCGATCACAATGTAATTTGATCCAATGCTAGTCTGAGACCCGGCGAATTACATAGGCAATTTTTCCTCTTGGATATATACAAAAAATATACAGATAAAGTTGGAAAAAGCTCATATTATTAATGAACTATTAATAATACATCCAATTGATATCATAATAATAATTTTGATCAATTGAGTCGCATAAAAAATACAACGCAAAACCAATCAATTGTTTTTCTTATTTTCGTCTGTGATATACGCTCGTATATAAGAGTTTATAAGCTATAGTAAAAACTTTTTACCAACGTCTTGGCTGCTTAATTAGTTGAGACATCGAAAAAGGTTCAGAAACATTAAAAGTCGATCGGGTGACCGAATGATCTCACCTTATAATGAGCGCTATTGCCCGAAGTTCCGTCGTTTGCTGTTCTTATATGTAACATATTTAGTCCGGTGAAGCAAAAAAGGTCCGTCAGGCCAATAGAGTATATAGTCAGTTTGAAAAAAAAAGAATCATGTCGGGGAACGGCTTCGATCTTTGATATTTTATTCACTTCTTACCACGACGCGAAGATATAACACATTTTTCATGAATATTCAAAATTTACTCACGAAAGAGACGGATGAGAGAATTACATGTGGCAGGGATGCGAATGTTATGTTGGATGTGTAGTGTGACTAGAATGGATAAGATTAAGAGTATATCAGAGGAAGTTTGAAAATAACACCAGTGACAGAGAAGTAAGTTAGCATAGTGTGCGCATGTCATGAGGAGGAATAAAAAACATGTAACTAGAAAAGTTTTGAGTAGTAGACGAATATAAAAGTAAAGGAAGACCGAGAAGGTATGTATTGATTGTATGACAAATTATGTTAAAGGTGTGAATACTGAGATGCCATTTGATTAGGATGAGTGGAGAAAGAAAACATGTTGTGCCGACTCTACTTAGGTGAGATGTGGGTATAACGATAACTCGATTATTATTATTTATTTTTTTAATATAAAACATGTTTATTGCAGACACCGGTCCCGCACCTCGTAACATCACCGACACAGAATAAGCTACTTAAACCAATGCCAAATATGTAGTTATAGATATAATTTTATATAAGTCTTACCGTATATTAAGTAATTCGACTGAACGAAACTCTTTGGGAGTTTTTTATTGTGGAAATTAAATAAAAAACACACACAATATTAACTTTTGCAAATATTTAATCTCTTCCATAATTGTGGATCTATATTATATTGTACAAGTTATATGATACAATCAAAATATGTTTATTGTGAGATATTCACAGGTCACATAGGAGTAGTGGCCGTGTTAAACAAACAATATACAAACTGACAAGGTAAAATTCTACTAATATGTGAATCAATGAACTGTACAATCAATGTATTGTTATAATTATATAATAATTGATCTTAAACAATATAAGTACATATACATAAATTATTTGTCTCCCGTTTTTGTTTTTTTTTTACCCATATACAACCTCATTTTTTTATGTGCCATTAATATCTATGTAACAAATTAATCCTGACCTGCTAACATTATTTAAGATATTATTAATCCGTGCCAATAAATTCTTATATTAATATGATTACCTTTAAACTAAATTATTAACTATTACAGTCGTTAACAAATTAAATGCAATTGATTATTTTATATTTATTATTGGAATGTCTTACAACAGTTTTATTCGGTAATGTCCAATAAAATATTGCCAGTTAAATTAGTTGGAATTTAGATATAACACGGTTTTTTTTTAAAGGTAAAAATCTAGATATTCGTTGTCAATGACAGCCTAATTTGGGGCGTTCTAATTAAATTAAAACTTAATAAATGCAACAACGATAGTAAAAGGAATGTAAGATAATGCTTATATACTAACGCGAGTTCTGTTAATTGATAATTAACCAACGAAATAACTGTTGAAAAAACATTAGTAGTGCAACATATTCCATGGTGGTATTCTAAAAATATAAACTATCAGTGATTCAAGGTCGCTTCCGATGCCCCCTCGCTCGGTATTCGTATAAAATATGCACGTATCCTCCTATTTACATAACTAAGCTTATTGTAAAAATATCGGTTCAGTACATTGATACACAAAAAAACCCAAGACGCACACTTAACGTCTCACAGACGGCACACAAAAATGAGTGCTTAATTTTGGATTATGCAGTCATTTCAGTCTCGGGTCGTTTGCGTCCTTGTAAAAACAACTTTAAATCATTCAGGTAAGGTTGAATTTGGCGAAATCATAAGTTTATCGCATAACTATAACCGCGTATTTATATTGGGGAGTTTTTGCGGCCTATTTTGAGCGCTACTTTTATTCGGGACCGTGCGTCTTGTGTTTTCATACGTCAATGGTTTAGTACTAAGAATCGGAAATAAATCTTTTTCAACAGTTACAATGTTGATTTTAGGATTCTGAAGGTATTTTACAATTTTCCATAGACATTTTTGGGAAATTTATAAAGAAATAGTTATAGTAAATTACATACACAATATTACTACCTTCAAAATCTGTTCCCATACGGACTGGTGTTCAAAATCTAACAAAAGTATTTTCCTTAACTAAGGTCACAAATAGGCAAACGTCGATGGCAGTGAACCTAACACACCTCCCACACGAATCATACAAATAGCGCCCAAACATTTTTACAGTATTTTTAATGTATGTACACGAATAAAACGTACTATATAATATTATGTATACGCAAAAAATATTTACAAATCCTTAATTTTATAAAACATTATGCGTTTAAAAAGCACTTATTACCCAACTCGCGACATTCCATCTCGAACGATACGAAGAGACAAATTTTTAAGCCAAAGATAAAGAATTAAGTACGCGTCCTAAAAGGATATAAAAAATGTATTTAAAAATATTAAACTGATCCAATGAAAAGCATGAGAATAACCCTAAAGTCCCTTAATTAGTCACGAGATAAAACAGTTTATCTGTGAGGTATAAAGAGTTGGTATATGGTATCAAAGGGAACACTTGTGCGAAACGGTGGCTTCAATTTGTGCGTGTGGTCCAAACTGCAATCTAATCACTCCAATACCGCTAGCCGTAACACTATCGGGAACTGCAACCCCTACTAAATACAATTTTTTAACTCCTAACTAATTATCGAAAGTAAAATTGTGCCACGTAAGCGATCTCGATGGGACAAAGCAAAAACGCAATGGAAATCTATAAAGCATGCCGCGACTTCCGCGGCCGCTCCTACTACTTCCGTTCTCACGGAATGTTGATTATCTCGATAAATACATTAAATTCCTGTAAGACAAAGGTTCTCAACCGTGTTAAAAATTAATTCAGAATAATGTAAACTCGACTAGGATCCGTACCATATAAAACACTTCTACTGGTGTTACCATCTGATAATATCCTATTTATAATAACGGCTATACTCAATTTTTCGTATTTAATTTGGAGCCCCTATCGCGATACTCTCATTACATTATCTAAGTTATATAAATGTGGCCGGATATAAAGATGACTTTTGTATACCCTAATACCACGCGCATATCATAAATACATTATTCCAACAGTTAGACTAAACTCGACGTTACGTGATGGAACTTACATAGGAAGACATACAACTATACACATACGCCGTTACAGACATCGCAAAAGAAAATTTATTAACCTCTAATATAGTACATATTCCCAGTAAACACATGACTTGTAACTTGGATGTCAAATTACGTTACAGTACTCGAGCCTTTAGTATGGCACTTCGGGAAGAAGAGTGAGACGTCCAGTTAAAATCATCTTGTGTCGGTTTTGTAAAGCGTTGTCTCTATCGCACAACGCCAGCACTGCGATAGACAAAGACGAAACCGCACTTAGCCGACTATCTCGGTCATCTCCCCGACATACCAAATCAAAAGTCGGGTAATGTGTTTGCTGAGATCTTGATGTAGTAAAAAACATTTACCATTTTTATTGTTCAATTAGCGAGACCGAAGGGCGGCTGTGTATCTTTCTGAACGAGAAGGAACGTATGAGGGCAAACACCGTACCCGTTTGCAACCGCGCACCGTTGTTATTAGACTTAAATTCAAAATTTGTCTACGGTCATGGCATTTTAAGAGTCGCGACTAAAGAACGTCGTAATGACTCGGCGAATAAACACGCCACCGCCCCGTAAATCCGAGGCACTTACATGACTTTAGGATTAATGATATATAATAACTATTAACTAGTGGTACCAAATGTTAGCTCATTGTCGTCCCGCGAAGGACCCGTTGATACAACGGGCGTGACACATTTAAAGCTATGGACATGTTTCACATACTAAACTTTAATATAATCTAACCTAACATGGAGAGAGAAGGGAGCTATCGTACAAACATACATGTCTATTTTAAAAAACTACATTCAGCTCTTAACACTTACACGAACTGATCGTTAACCAGTGCGATATATATATA
>MU158760.1:30257-77476 GCA_015888305.1 Antheraea pernyi
TATATATATATATGTATAAAATTGGTGTAATAAAAATGCGTGTCCGACTTCAATAATATAATTCTAAAAGTGCTGCCATTTCAAAAATAGTTCTCAGGTGTTACAAAAAGAAAATGAACGGGTGCCGTAGTGACAAAATCATTCGTAAGTCCACTCATCATCTCACAGTTGTTGTCACTAAAAATATGGTGATTTACACATATATCGAACCCAAAAGCGGAATCTCAACGTCCACGCGCTATATACATATCGACAAATCGCAACAACAAAACAACAATTTACTATTTATTTTTTTATGTATAATTTAAAATCGTCGCACATGATCACTTTGTACAATTCCAATGGGTTCAGTATACAATTGAAACTGAACATAACATCAACAATCTCCTGTTATACGTGGACAGTTCCATACCAAACGATTTGGACCAATAATTGTAAATCTATTCAATTCCTATGTAATACAAAGTTCCAAATAATATTATTGTAGGAAAAAGATTGTTGCAAAATTTAAAAAAAGATGTAATTTTATTTCTTAAAGAGTTTTAATTGTACCATAATTAAAAAAATTGGTCAAAGGGAAAATCGGTTGGTGTGAAACGGACCACCAAAAGTTACAAAGTATTATTATTATTTACATATTGTCGCTCGAAGATAAGAATAAGAACTAATAGCTAGGTGCGTGGGATACAAAGGTTTGGTTGTGCGGTTTACCTCCGCATACTCTTGGAGGAGGGGCGCGAGTGCGAGTGCGTGTGGGGGGTCGCGCCCCCCGGCCGCTCCTAACTAGAGCACGAGGCGGCCGACACCGGGGACAGCGGGGAGTCTCGCGGGCATCCCGAAAGCGTCACCACCACCTACAACACGCATCACTTATTAAGTAGCCCCTGATATACGATTTTTTCGAAACAGACCAGGAACTTGATAGTGGCACTCCTCTGCAGGGTTTCGAGATAAATTACAAATCGACAGTGTGTCAACCCGGCTTCCCTATACAAGGTGCTTTGTGGAGCAAGTTTTTTTATTTCTAATCATATTACATTACGAGTCGTGGGGGTTTGACCAATGGGCTATTAATCCTATGCCCGCAGGTTCGAATCCTGGCATGTACCGAGTTTTTCGGAATTCGCGTACATTTACCAATTCAAATTCGTAACACTATCAGCTGACAGTGAAGGAAAACATCATGAGGAAACCTGAACCTGAGGAATGTCCTTGTAGTACTACTGTATGTGGGAAAAACATAGAACTGTGGATTCCTCAGTTTGAAATCGCCAATACGTCGTAAGGTGGCGTGGTGATTATGCCCATAGATTCCTTCGGGAAGATGCTTATGACCCTGCAGTGAGTCTCTTACAGGCTGATGATAATATTAAGATGTTGACGCCTCCTGAAAACTGCCACCCAGTGCCTCGGTTGAGTCTCCCTAGATCAAAGGCTGTTACTAAATGCTTGCCTTATAAATTCTTGCAGAAGTATAAGCCTAAATTTATGTTCCCAATAGTCCCTGAAATAAATTTATAGAAATGCCCTGAAACAGGTATCAAACATTTTATGTGTGTGGGGACCCCAATTGCCACAACATAACATCAGCCTATATAAAACCTACTGCAGGGTTATAGACCTCTTCCCGAAAGAAGGTAAGGGTATAATCACCATCATACATACCCACAATGTAGTTTCAAACTCTGTGAAATCCACATTTCTATATTTTTTCCATACACGGTAGCCCTACAATAACATTTCTCAGGTTCCGGATTTTTCTTCCCTGTTAGTAAACAGTGTTATAAATTAAAATTAGTGAATGCATGCAAATTCTGAAAATTTTGTAGGTACATGTCAGAGTTGAAACCTGTGGACATCTAATTGATATTTCACCAGCCAAACCACTTAAACAACACATATATCCAAATTATCATAGTAGTATACAATTAGCATGAGGTGGCATGTTTTAAATTTAAAACATTATTTATCTGAAATCTTTACCACTATTTCTGGTAATTTCTTGTATTTTTGTTTCTGTATAATGAGACTAAATTGTACTTATTCATTTCAATTAAAATTGACAACCCTATTACAAAAGACTATGCTAACAAAATAACTAATAATCAATTCTTGTATACATAATTAGACTCTACGAGTAAAATTTATTTAGAATAAACCTTCAGGATCAGTTAGTTAATTTGTGACATCCAGTTTTCCTATACCATGAAAATCATAAGGAAAATATTGGCTATAAGGTTTTCCATGCTTAGCTCTGCAATACTAACATACTACTATTCTCAAATGCCTATGACAAAAAAAAGGAAATTCTGTATTTCTGGAGTTTAGGCTCCTTCGGTAAATATGTTTAGACCATTTGGGTATATTATTAAAATTAAAGTTATGAACTCTAAGCCATAATAAACTCATAATACTTATGATATACTTAGTACTATGTAAGTATATAAAAAGCCAAAATCTGTTATAACGACATCAAAGGGACTATTCATATTTAGTAGTAGAAAGCGATAGTTGTAACAACTGGTGAGGTTTACAAGATACCGCATTCAGCCGGGACTTTTCTTCCGGGTCAATATAACCAGTATGTGGTTCTAAACGATGTCGCCATATACGGTTTTGACTGTACTTTGATTTGTAGTAATTATTTCAGGCTTGGTAAGTAAGTCAAAATTGTAACTTTATCGTAATGAAGATGAATAAGTTTAACTTTTAAGTTTAGTATATTTAATCAATATATCACTGTCACAATAAATCAGACTTTAGGAAGTTCTTTTTAAGACAATGCTTATTTCTATTTTTGACTGCAGTATGATTGAAAACTTTTAAATATTATTGAAAAATACCTTTCGGCTGCCAGCATGGTTTCGATGTTCACACAGCCATACTCCTTGCCATGTGCCCAAATTCAATTTACCGTCTGTAATTGGTATTGTCAGGGAAGAACCAAGGAAGCAGGCCTTCACATGTGCTGGCTGTTTAGAAAATTAACAAAATGAGTATTATTTATGAGTTACTAGATAAGTTTAAATAAGTTTTTAAATATTTATTTATTCAATACACATATGTACATAGACATAACATAAGAAAATGTTATTGAGATAGAAAGATATATATATATAAAAGTTACCGTCAAACACATACAGAAAAAAAAATTGTGGCAATGTTTCATTAACATAACATAAACATTGTATATTAAGATTTTATTGTAATCCTGAATATATTTTTTGCCATATAACCTGTAGACTCCACAGAAGTACATGGAGACTCTTTCCAGCATGTCTAAAAAACTAGGTTTTGTCTAAAAAGTTTTATATCTTTACTAGGTTTTCATTTATCTCTTATTCTTTTATTGAAGTTTTTTATATGATTATGTATTAAAAGTTGTAAAATGAGATAAACTTAGGAATACATTTAATTTACTTTAATTTTATACATGAAACATTCATGTAACATTTTATTTCTGTTTAAAAAATACAAAAATTTTGATAATGAAATTTAATCTCTAGATAATGAAATGCAATCTCTAAATAATTCTAAAATATGTCATTACTTGTGAAGATTTATACTACTTTTCTTGTATCACATTAATTAATTTTGAATCTGTTAGCAAATCTAATACAAAACAGAAACCAATACAAAATCTTAATATTTAAACATGTTTCTATCTTCATACAAATAAGATTTTCATAGGTTATATTATATTACTGGCCATTAGATTATATAGATATTTAGAACCTCCTTAGTAAAACAAACAAAATAATAGAGCAAATTCGAAATTCGAATCACCGATACAATTACAATATGATTGGCACAACAAAATAGGGCTCACCATATCGTCAGGTCCCTCGCACGAGTGACGGTAAGGCAAACCCTCGGGTACTATTTTGTTGAGCATCATTTCCATATCATCCCGTACATCTGGATCCCAGCTCTCGTTGAGCGCGAGACTAGCCGACGTGTGCATTACTGGAAAACACCGTTCAGTTATCAACAGTGTATCGCGCACGCATGTACTCAAATTTCACTGATAATGTCACTGACGTTATCGTAATTGTAAAATCTCGCTAGATAAATGTAGAATAAAATTGACAGGTAGGTATACATCGGCGGCAAGAACACCGTCTTCATAAATACTCACTCTGTATGTGGCAAAGACCGACAGCGAATTGCGACAACTCTGGCACCTGTTTTAAGATCTCCTCAGTGACAAGGTGGACGCCCCGGTGCTGCGGCCTCAAGTTCAGTTTCCGTTGGAACCACGCGGATCCTATCTGAATTCCTCGGTTCGAGGCCATGTTTAATTTTTAAAAAGGCTAAAGAACGACCGCGAGTACACAAACAATATTACACAACATCACTTAGAACAACCTTTACGTTAATTAAACCACAATTATCATAAAAGATTCATTTTTGATCTTTAAAATGGTAATAAATATAACGGAGGTTATAGGACAGATTCGACACCCTATTTTCTGCGGGAAAGTGAGGCACTCGTCAAACGAAAGAGAAACGAATACTAAATGTTATCAGAGGAAAATAAAAAATACTTGTTGTTGATTCTTTGTAGACGCTTTTAATTTTGAATAATCAAAACCATTTCTGTCTATAATAATAGCAAATTTATGTATGCTTATTCGTATTAATAATTGGGTTGTAAAAGTATGATCAAAAACTAATACATATCTATTTTTTTATATACTCTAATCAGGTTTTTTAATGTAGCAACTTTATATGTATACGCGGTTTGTTTGAAATTACATATGATATATGTGTACACATTAATTCATATACATTATTATAGTTAACATTAATAGTGAAAACAAAAGAACAATGAACTAAAACAAGTCGTATAAAATAAGTAACAATTTTGTTATCTGTTGTTCCACTACTATGTTAAGGGAGTGTCCAGAAACGATTTAACATTGAAATAGGTGCGGCGTAAAGCCACTCCTCCAGATCGAATCTACTACATTTTACCCTAAGTGTTATTATTCTACCTTAATAGAACACTGTCAAGTAAAGATCAGTTATTCGTACTATCATAGTTTAAAAAAAAACAGAATGGAACCAATTATTGACGTGATTAAAAGTTCGGGAGAACCCGAATGGCTTGAAAAGACTGTTGTAGGTGAACTCAGAGTTTGGCAGATTATATTCATTTGTTTAGCTGGCATTACAACTATAGGTAAGTTTGTATACACATTTAGAAATGATTTCCCTACCCATATGCTACTTATTTACCTAAAATTCGATACTAGGTAGTAGGTGTAATCACTTTTATTCACGTAATCAATAACCCATCAATTTTTACATGAAAATGTAATCAAATTATATGTGTTGAATAAAAAGTGTTTATCGAGAAATAGTTAAAGAATTTACAATCTACACTAATATTATAAAGAGGTAAAGTTTGTGAGGTTGTAGGGGTTAATATCTAATCAAGTAAACCGATTTAAAAAAAATTCAGTGTTCAATAGCTTATTTATCGAGAAAGGCGCTATATTTTATCACACAAAGACCAATAAAGGCGGAGCACCATTGAAGAATGTTTCAAAATCGGTGTGTATTTAATTTTGAGAGCTTCTGGTGCGTGTTGGCGTTAGCCCAAAGTATCTATTCCACAAAGCCGCGGGCATACGCTCGTATAAGAATGGCTTGAAAAGACTGTTGTAGGTGAACTCAGAGTTTGGCAGATTATATTCATTTGTTTAGCTGGCATTACAACTATAGGTAAGTTTGTATACACATTTAGAATTCATTTCCCTACCCATATGCTACTTATTTATCTGAAATTCGATACTAGGTAGTAGGTGTAATATATCACTTCTATTCACGTAATCAATTATTTTTACATGAAAATGTAATCAAATTATATGTGTTGATTAAAAAGTGTTTATCGAGAAATAGTTAAAGAATTTACAATCTACACTAATATTATAAAGAGGTAAAGTTTGTGAGGTTGTAGGGGGTAATATCTGGATCAAGTAAACCGATTTAAAAAAATATTTCAGTGTTTCATAGCTCATTAATGGCGCTATATTTCATCACACTAAGACCAATAGGGGCGGAGCACCAATGAAGAATGTTTCAAAATCGGTGTGTTTTTCCTTTTGAGAGCTTCCGGTGCGTGTTTGCGTTAGCCCAAAGTATCTATTCCACAAGGCCGCGGGCATACGCTCGTATAATTATTAAATAGGCCGAGAAAAAAAAGGTTGCAACTACGATATCTATTTAGGCTTAGTTTTTTGGGCTCTAATTTATTCATCCATAAGATGTTTCGAAAAATTACCACCCTGCAACAAATGATGAATATGATAGTAGGTAATTATACGTTTAGGTTTTATTCTTAGATTGAAAACCAATCATCTTAACTGAAATCTATTTCGGCTATTATGACTTCGATATTCCAAAAAGTGACATTCATATTGGAACTTTCCAAATAATTTTATCATATTTAAGAATGTATATTTCATATTATTCATGTGAAGCATCTATAGGCGAGAGTAAACCGGATTGTTGGCGTGGCGATACCGTGGCGATACAGGCCGTGGTGTATGTGAGTCGTGGCGACGTGATGCCATGCGCAAGCGACTGTGCGTAATCTCTCTTGCCGCACTGAACTCGCATAGTGTAATTTTAGAAATCGAGAATTTGAGATTCGTTCGATTCGAACAATTTCGATGTTTCACATCTGCCAGGCGTTCCGTGACGGCTCATATTTTATTCAAATGAAATAAAACACATTTTATCTTAAATGACAACTTATGTAATATATGATGTAAAACAATATAAACAAATATTCCTAGTTCTATTTTCAAAATACAAGAAGGTTTTAATTCCTAACAGTTAAAGATATATTGAACAAGAAGCTATAAATAATACACAATATAGGATCAAATAACTCACCATTCTGAATAAATAAAAGTCACTAAATGAAAGACTCAGATCCCGCCAAAAACTTCTTCCCTTTAGAGCTGTCAATGTCATGTTTCCTCGTATATATTATGACGTCAACGACCAAACCTTTTTGGTAAAAATAATGACACTGGCTGATACATGAAAGCGAAGCGACGTACTGAAATGAGACACTTTAATACGTCCGTCTCAAAACGAGTTTTTAATATGTATATATAATATTATAGAGATTATGATTCCATTGGCGACGAGAACTCCTTATCACCTTCGACCATTATAGATGGAAAATAGGCTCTGAATATAGGCCGAATAAGCATATATATTTGATATTACATTGCTATTAAATAAAGAACAAGTGTCTTAGAAATAAAATAAAATTGATGGAAATCTATTCAGTAGTTATTGAATGATGTGCGCGCATCGACATACCTCTATATTTTATTTAAGTACGTTGTATCCAATATACTAAACACTTACATTTAGTGAGTTTGGACATAAAATACTAACCTCTGCCCGCGACTTCATCCGCTTTTTTTTTGTTTTTTTTTCGAACTGACTACGCTATTGACCAAGCGAGGTCTTAACAGCTTCACCGGACTATGCGACTTCGTCCGCGTGGAATAGTTACTTGCGCTAACGCTAACACGCAGCAGAAGCTCTCAAGAGGAAAAAAAAACTCGATTTTGAAACATCTGTCATTGCTGCTCCGCTCCTATTGGTCTTAACGTGATGATATATAGCCTATAACCTTCCTCAATAAATAAGCTATATAACACTGACAGAATTTTTCAAATCGGATCAGTAGTTCCCGAGATTACCCCCTACAACTTCACAAACTTTACCTCTTTATAATATTAGTATAGATAAATTCCGTAAAGACGTTAATCCGATTGTCAAAATCGTTTAACAAATTATCCTTGGGGTCTTTTTTTATAGTATAGCGTTATTAACTGTTACATTATATACGTACAGAGACGCTGGCAGTAACTATAAGTCTTTAATAATACAAAATGAGTTTTAACTATTTATAAACATTTGTAGTCGTTATGGTTTGCTGCTGTTTCCGGTTCCGCATTCCACGGACGAAGCAGCAAATAGAGGCAGATTACCAACGTCGAAAAATCACGACAAAATTTCTCCATCAACTGGAGACCATACAGGATTCAAAAATGGACGGTATGTCTTTAAAAGACGGTAAGTATTACAGCAAAGTTGCCATTATGGTAGATATTGGAGAAGTATAGTTGTTCACACTTCACAGTGTGTTTTGTAATTTAACCCTTAAATGCCATGATATCTCAAACCTGAAACACTGTCTCTTATTTAAAGATAATCAACATCACTTAGAACAACCTTTACGTTAATTAAACCACAATTATCATAAAAGATTCATTTTTGATCTTTAAAATGGTAATAAATATAACGGAGGTTATAGGACAGATTCGACACCCTATTTTCTGCGGGAAAGTGAGGCACTCGTCAAACGAAAGAGAAACGAATACTAAATGTTATCAGAGGAAAATAAAAAATACTTGTTGTTGATTCTTTGTAGACGCTTTTAATTTTGAATAATCAAAACCATTTCTGTCTATAATAATAGCAAATTTATGTATGCTTATTCGTATTAATAATTGGGTTGTAAAAGAATAATCAAAAACTAATACATATCAATTTTTTTATATAATCTAATCAGGTTTTTTAATGTAGCAACTTTATATGTATACGCGGTTTGTTTGAAATTACATATGATATATGTGTACACATTAATTCATATACATTATTATAGTTAACATTAATAGTGAAAACAAAAGAACAATGAACTAAAACAAGTCGTATAAAATAAGTAACAATTTTGTTATCTGTTGTTCCACTACTATGTTAAGGGAGTGTCCAGAAACGATTTAACATTGAAATAGGTGCGGCGTAAAGCCACTCCTCCAGATCGAATCTACTACATTTTACCATAAGTGTTATTATTCTACCTTAATAGAACACTGTCAAGTAAAGATCAGTTATTCGTACTATCATAGTTTAAAAAAAAACAGAATGGAACCAATTATTGACGTGATTAAAAGTTCGGGAGAACCCGAATGGCTTGAAAAGACTGTTGTAGGTGAACTCAGAGTTTGGCAGATTATATTCATTTGTTTAGCTGGCATTACAACTATAGGTAAGTTTGTATACACATTTAGAAATGCGATTTCAGTACACTGTTTCGCATTCTGGTGTTACTCATCCGGGCTTAAAATGAACAGATAATTATATTGAAAATGTCCTTCATTGTTTAATTAATTGAACTGGTATTTTGCGAGAATTGTTATGTTCCTGTTTGTATTAAGAATTTTATGTTTGTATTCTCAATAGAAACAGCAATAAACAACATGCTACGTTACATATTCTCCCACAAGAGTGCGTTGATTTCAACACATTTAAATGTATAAAGGTTTATAACTCATTGATGCTATTTGTTTTACAATCATGTGATAAGATAAAGCGATAAAACCTTCACGAGTCTCATTACTGTCGCAGCTTTGGAACTGCTCAACGAAAAGAAAAATAAACAAATGGAAGACAATCAGCAAGGATCCCAGCAGAGTTCAATAATGTCACCTCAACAGAGTGAGTTCCATTATTTATATGAAGAAATCGAGAAAATCGTAGCCAATAGACGCTGAATATTTCACGAATATTCTTATTGCCACAACAAAATAAAAATATAATTACATTTTTCTGCAATTATTATTAACTTTTATTATTATTAGTAATAAATATTAGCATTTTTTAAAATACCCTTAGCGTTTGACTGCAGAACTCACGTGATATTAAATAACAAAGTGGTCTAAGATGGTAAACACCCAACTCTAAGAGTTATGAAACCGCTTTTAACTACTCGCAGGTTTGTTACTCTATGCGCGAAGCCGAGAAGGGGTGCTAGACGACCGATTTTCAACTTAAGAATGGTAACTAGCCAGTCAGGCTTAGGAAAAGCCCACCATGCTATGATTTCATCACGATGTCTTCTTTACCGAAAACTCTGGATCATGCGGAAGGTTTCGTTATCATGATATGTCATCAGGGTTTGTTTTTTATGTCATAGGTGGCAAACGAACAGGTGTGTCACTTCATATTAGGTGATCACCACCGTCCATAGACACTTGCAACACCAAGGAGTCGCAAGTGCATTGCCAGTTTGTGTTTGGACCGAACGAAACGCAACAATGCAAGCACTGTTACTTAACGTTTCCTGTAAGAGGGTGGACTACCCCGGGCGAACTGACCCATTCATGGTGAAATCAGTAATAGTTTCAGCGTGCCTCTACAACGTATAATTTAAAAAGAATAATTATAAGGAAACGGTGCCTGACCTAATCAGATCAGAAAAATGGCGTTGTAAACAAGCACATTCCAACTTAGTTCTTGGTAGTACTTGAGCAACTATTTTTGTATATAGTCTGAAATCGGTATTAAAAGGCAAACCACTAGTCGACGTTATTGAATTAAAAATCAATTGTCGATTGTAACTTATTTTTAGTTGTATGGGGACAACTTTTTGGAAAGACAAAAATTTTTGTATAAAAAAAAATGCATGAAAAATAGTACACAATGGTGATGACATATTTGAAAAAATTCTATATAGAAAGAGAGTGAGTAAAGCCCAAGACAGTATAGAAATCTTCATTAATATTGACAGAATTGATCTTCAGTTGGCATTATATTTCATAATATATTGTAAATTGAAGATGTGGTCTCATTGTCTTTACTAATACACCTCTCCAAAGGTAGGGTCGGTAGCTAGTTTATCGTCATTGTTAATCATGATGTAGAAGCAGAATGAAGATGAAATACATTGTACATAGGATTAAGCATGGTTAATGTTACTCTTTTTTGAGTTATTGTGTTTTGAGATCAGCCACTATCTAACCAGCTGTAATGCCGTGAGTCTTACAGAGCGCCATGACAGCAGCAATTGTCGATAGGTCATTATCGACCCTGTTTTCCGTGGTTTTTGATTTCACTGTACTTACCACCAGTTCCAACGACGTCACTTTCCTATGCTATTGTAAATAAAGATTACATTAAAATTCTCTCTATAAATTATAATTCGACATCCATAATATAAGTCAATTTTTATTTATAACTAGGGGATACCCGCAACTTTATCTACGTTGTTTATTATCTTAACAATATATTTCATGCGCATACTTTGCTTACACACAATTATTATTTTTATTTTTTGTATTGTTTACAAAAATTGTTACTTCTTAAAACTAATAACTAGCTAGCTGACTAGTTCCCACTTCGTTGGGCGGCAAAAAGCATTATCAAGCTCAACAATATTTCTCTGAAACTCAATCATATCTCTCATCATAACAAACGTTTTCGTTCGATCGTTTTTTCTCCGACTTTGCAAATCCGTCTACCACAAAAAGTATTTACATTTTTACATTAATATAAAAACCTATGACACTTACTAATAACGTGCCTTTCTATTGGTAAAAGAATTTTCAAAATCGGATTAGCAGATCCAGATACTGCCCTCTACAACGTCACAAACCCACAAACTTTACAGCTTTATTATATTAGTATAGATCTTCATCTATATTGTGATTATTTTTTGACTATCGGCCAAGCGTTTGAGAAGTAACACTAAAAAAAATCGGATCTTTATATATTTGCGTGATGCGCGTACGACGCATTACAATTTTATTGTATTTATAAAATGCTATTTTATTTACATAATTATATGTCATCATTACTTTACAGGTTCCTTGGACGTACCGTTTCAATCAGAAGGCGGACAAAAACCCGAGCCTCAAGTTTCCGGAATGAACTTTGTCAAACTGGCAACAAAAGTAGCCAACATTTCCAAACTGGCGCAGCCCAAATCTCCGACCTCGCTTACACCTTCAGAAAACAAGATGGATTTTTAAAATAATTTATGAACTTAATTTTTCTGTCCCTACCACAGTTAAGCTAATTAAAAAATAATTTGAACTTTCTACTCGTATTATTTGTTGTGGACCTAGAAAACAATTAGTACCATAATGCGTTAAATATTCGATTAAGTTATTACTACTATGTTTCAATTTGATTTTGTGTATTTATGACCTGTATATGCAGAGTATAAATAAAAATAAGAATAGCTTGATATTCTCTGTAATTAAAAAAAACGTTAAGTATACACTTTACACTATTCTTTAATTAACTATGTGCTGTATTTAGTTTGGACGTATCACGTTCAAGGAAATCGTCTTCAACAATATTTGCTTTGAGATATTCCGTCTCATTCTTTGTAGTATGCACATATGTACTGATATTAAATTTCATATTTGAATCTCTTATCTTCATCAGCCTGTAAAAGACCCACTACAGGGCCATAGGCCTTTTCCCGAAGGAAGTTATAGGTAGGTATAGATATAATCACTACGCCAGCCCACGATTTATGTCCGATTTCAAACTCTGAGAAATCAATATTTCTCTTTTTTCCCCATATACACAAGAACATTTCTCAGGGTTCAGGTTCTCTTACGATGTTTTCCTTTACCGTCAGCCGATAGCGTTATGAATTTGAATTGGTAAATGTACGCGAATTCCGAAAAATTCGTTGGTACATGCCGGGATTCGAGCCTATGGACATCGGGATGCTACTCTACCGGCCAAACCAGCACGACTTTCTCATGTATCTAGTGTATTCTATTTATTCTGTTCTACGTGTACCTTCTTTTTATAATTGAAACAAGGATCAGCAGCCGAAACTTAACAATTATTATATGAGAATGATTTTCATGTAGCGAAATTTTTTCAGAATATCAATCATAGATCGATCTATATATCGAATATTTATTCATTAACTGGCCTTTGAATCAATAATAAGCAATTAATTTCAACTACATATAAGCTTAGTGAATTGTGTAGCTCTTTATGTCCAGAAGAATATCAGGTCAAAATATTTGATGCTTTCATACAATCTTCTTTAGAAATCCATTTAATATTGTCTTAGCAAATCAACTTTCTCATCGTCGTATTAAGTAAAAAACATGATGTCGTAAAAACACACGATAGAAATGAAAATTTACATGGCAGGGAAATATTCTGATGTTAAAATAAACAACAAAAATTCAACGTCATGCGGTATCCCCGTCCAAATAATGACCCGTGGTACTGTTTGCGCCGGACGTTGGTTTACTTCGGTGATCGGACGAAAACCAATGTTTCCAACACACTACCCACACACCACTGCATCATGACACAGAAAGGTTGCAGAGCAGAATTTTAAAGCCTTCCTTTATGAAGTCTCATTTCAAAACCTACACAAAACATCTCTTGTGGGATCCAAATAGGCCACTTAATAAATGCTTTAAAATTCTTGAAAGACTTTAAAAATAAATTTCAGAATATATTTCCAAACTAGCGGGCTCGGCAGACGTTGTTCCGCCCTGATTATAAAAAATTCTTTACAAATTATATACCAAAACGTTCCTCATGAATCACTTTATGCATTGGTAAAAACCGCACAAAAATCCGTTCAGTAGTTTTTGAGTTTATCGCGAACAGACAGACGCGGTAGATTTTGTTTTATACTATGTAATGATGATAAACTATACGTATAATAAGACAGTAACTGGCCGAAATTTGTACATTATTTCTAAGAAAAAATACTATGGTGGGGCTAAGAATCAATGACAGAAGACATAGTTTTTAATTTTTTTGTCTGTCTGTTGTTTGTACGGGATTCCCGCAAAAACTACTGGACGGATTATAATAAAATTTGGTATTTATTGTATAGTTTATACACCGGCATAGGACATATTTTACTAATATATTACATGTTTATATGTGTATAATAGTTTTAATACACAAGATGATCCTATGATTTTATTAATCGTTGTTTTTACAATTGGAATTTCACGCCGACGTAGTCGCGGTCACAGCTAGTTCTAAATAAATAACAATTAAGAATTTCTGACGTCACGATCCGTGTTATTATAAAAAGTTAAATACTTGTTTTTGGCAATCTTTTACATTATTGCTGCCATTGTCAAGTAGTTTTACGAGTTCTTCTTGTAGTTTATTTTTGGCAACCAGTCTTCTAGTAGACTGTTACTGCCATTGTCAAGTGAGTTGGCGAACATTCAGCGACCGCGGTGCATTTAATATGAGACCTTTTTAAAGCCAGGGTTCAATACGTATTTAACTTTTTTGTAATAACACCGGATAAGTTTATAACCACAGACTAATAGTCGTACAAGTATTTATAACGTCGCCACTCGTATTCTCAGGATCATATTTTTCACCAACGAGTTTCTATTTAAATTAGATATGCTGATCAATAAACTCATTGATTATTTTATATTCGTATAAATCAGTCTTTTTCATTCATTATTTTTAGTTAATTATGACTATATTCAGGCTGTGATAATTTTCATAGCTTATACATTTTCTTTGTACCGGAGTTATGTAGTTTTGATAACTCGTGCAAACGTATAACAATACATGAACTGATATAAGCATTTTGTTATAAACTAACGGGCCCGGAAAACGTTGTGCCGGCCCCGATTATTAAAAAAAATCTTTGACAAATGACATATCTAACCTTCCCCGTGAATCACTTTATCAACTGGTGAAAACCGCATGAATATCCGTTCAGTCGTTTTTGAATTTATCGCGAACAGACATACAGACAGAGGCGGCAGGGAACTTTGTTTTATACCTATAATGATAAAACATCGATAGCAGTGTAAGTTACCTTTAATCTAGAAAATGAAATAAAAAATATCAGGAAATGGATTTTTAATCACAAGAATAATAATTACAATATTCACAAAAACTTCCATACTCGCGGCATAATTCACATTAATCTCGGTATTAAAAACAATGATATAACCGCAATAATAACTTTAAAGCAACATTTAACTTACATATATTTCATAAATAATACAACTTGGAAATAAAAATGTCACCTTACTTTTTCTTTACTTTTTTTTTCTAAATGGCTCGTGCTGTTTTATTCGTACTCGTACATTTTACTATTTTAATATAATTGTTGATTTGTTTTTATTTTAATTACATTCTACTAAATTTACTAGACATCGTTTTACAAATAAATCATATTTCTTATAATTATCCTTCAAGAAATACATATTTCAGCAGTTGTCTAGCATTTTAGACTAGAAAGCCCATGTTGCCAGGTTATATTCCCCAAATATGTCTACATAGTCCCTCTAAAATTTCTCAATTTAATTAATATTCCATGCTAGTTTTTTCTTGTGTCACATCTAAATACCCAATAAAGAAACCAAAAAATTAAATGCTATATGTGGTTTTTATTATCAGGCAACACTATTTCAATAACATCTGTATTATTAACTTTTAACATAAAATATGAAAAACATAAAATCCAGGGTATGGTTTAAACATTTTTCACTTATGCTAACACCCCGGAATATATTAATATTTTCCCCTAATAATTCCCCAGCCTACTTTGTTTCAAGATTCCCCCTAAAGCCTCAAAACTTCTTGGTACCCAGTGAAACTGCCTGATCTGACAACTGTTAGAAACATTTGAGTGGTCATAATACAAAGTGTCTAACATGACCCATCATGTGTTACTAACCATATTAAATTTTGTAACAAACTTATGACCCATCACATCCCTACACAGTAATATTTCCACTATAATACTTTGTAAATAAATAACTGTTTTTATAAAATTTGAAATGCGTATTATAATTTCTCCACTGAATTAAAATCCATATTTAGAACCAAACATAGATTTTTTTAATGCTACAGTGAGACATATAATCCAGTCAATTTCTCTCGCAAATATTTTTTTATCTCATTAAATAACTGTTCGTACAATTTCATAATAATATACTAGATAGGTCACTATAAAATATTTATGTCAATTTAGCATTATAATATTGAAGCTGAGTTGTTTGTTACCACTTTAGTAACAAAATTAAATTGCTAAAAAACTTAAGTGTCATATCTTAAGTAAATGTAAACCCCCTACACATATCGAATTATGGTTTTTTATGAATTTTATTGTTCATATTTGGTACGAATACGACACACACAAAGCCATCACGCTTCAATCTTTAAGTGTTCAATTAACTAAATCGATAGATAACTAAATACATTATATAATATTTGCAACTGTGGTACAAAAAAAATACTTAAAAACAAAAAAAAATCAAATATTTTATTTCAAAAAAACATGTCAATAATTAAAATTAAACGAGTTCCAGATTTGAACACGTACACCGTGATCTAAAACTAGCGACCCTACTGAATCGAAGCCATCGCAATCGACCAACGGAACTGAACTCGAATCTCCATAAATAAGGCCTTTTATAATTTACTCAAGTCTATCTTCGTTATGACTCATTTACACGCTACTTAGTAATAAGTGCATGGGAAAAGTGTAAGTGACAAGTGATTATTAAGATCAACTTGTAAACGAACATGCTGTTACTAATTTGATAAGTGATTATTATGATTGACTTGTAAACGAACACACTGTTACAAATGTGATAAGTAATTATAAAAGTCAATTTGTAAAAAAAACATACCGTTATAAATGTGAGCAGTGACTATTATGATCAACTTGTAAACGAAGATGCTGTTACTAATTTGATAAGTGATTATTATGATTGACTTGTAAACGAACACGCTGTTACAAATGTGATAAGTGATTATAAAGGTCAGCTTGTATACAAATACACTGTTATTAATATGTTCAGTGAGTTCAGGGACTAGTATGATCAACTTGTAAACAAACACGCTGTTACTAAGCTGATAAATGACTATTGTGATTGACTTGTAAACAAACATGCTGATACAAATTTGATAAGTGATTATTATGATTGACTTGTAAATGAACATGCTGTTACATGTGTGATAAGTGATCATAAAGTTCAACTTGTGAACGAACGAACGAAGATACGAACACATTGTTAAATGATTAGTGCGAGTGTGAAGTGATCAAAAACTTTGTTTATTTATTTTGTTATGTAGTAACTTGAATAGGCTTTCCCAAATATTCCCTGAACATCTAACTATCACCTGAATGTGGTTACGATAAAAGACACTCTTCAAAAACCATTAAACACTTTTTATTAACATGGTAAATGTTAAATAATCACTTGTCACCCACATTTCCTACTTAGTCAAGTGTAAATGATTAGAAAGAAGATATCATCGAGATACAATGTAAACTCTATTTAACACCATTCGATTTAACATCGAAATTACTTGACGTTATATTGATTTTTCTTCTCTCCATTTAACGCCTACTCTCAATAACGGCGCTATACAGAGTTCACACTTTATTTCACATTTTTAACTTACATTACGTAATCCATTCGACCTACCTAAAAATTAACGGTTAAGCTTTTATTAAAAAATTATTGTTCGTGTATATCGCGTATTATCACTATATATATAATCATATTTAATTACAGAACCGGTATTTTAAATAATAATTGAGTATAATATAAATAGAACGAGTTTGTGCATTGAAACCTGTCTCGATACATACACCAGCGAATATTTTATTTTATTATTTTTTTATTCTCTTTACAAATTCGTAAATCATTCACAGTACGTAGGCTACATTTTAATATACATTTAACTATATATATACGAGGCTTGGTAATTGCATAACTTACAATAGATTTACTATGTAAGCTAAGAGTTCACCTCACGACGGGCACTAATTATCTACATAAAGGTTCTCTGTCTGTCAGCGCGTAGTCTATTAGGAACCCAAGTTGAATGGAGCGCCATTGCTATAAATATAACTTCCATAATAATTAATAAAAGTATAATTTTGTTACGTAACAACAAACTACTGCAACGTTATTATTCAATTCGTACTACGTTCAAGAGCTCACCGTATAATAATTTAATAAACGCAATATGCACATTCTCTAGCTTGTAAACTAAAACGCGTCCCAACCAGAGGCAATAAATATAACATTGAGCACATTTCTCTGAATATTTGGCAAATATTATTAATCGATCCGAAATGGCAACCATGTTTGATTTTATTGTAAGTACTTTGTGACTATCGAGCGAAACCAAAAATAATAATTCGTAATAAACAAGAAATAAGTCTGTAGCGTGGTGCTAAAAGAGTTACGAGTATGATTTTGTAACAAAGAATATTCTATTCTATACTTATTTGTGCTAACATAACTTAGATGTAACAAAAATCAAGAAAATATATTACTATATTTTTGTATAGACAAAATGTGGTGTACATTCCCATACTGCTAAATAACAATTTTCAAAGGGTGTTGCAGTTAACGGTGACTATATTTTTTCACTTTCCTATTAATAAGTTAAAGAAAAATATTTCTGTTATATCCTGTAAATTATTAATATCAACGCTGGTTCTGCAATCCTCTAATGTTATTTATTAAAAAGCGAGAATTTTCAACATTGTCCCTTTTAACACACAGGCTACAGAAATGTTTTTTTTTTTGTTATTAAAATTACGTGTATGTATTTATAATGAAATACGCACATTTTCCGAGTGTGTCGCGGATGAACGCATCCGAAAACGTCGCAGATGGAAGCATCCGAATGCGTCACGGAAGGACGCATCCGAATGTATCGCGGACGGACGCATCCGAATGCGGCGCGGACGGACGCATCTGAATGCGGCGCGGACGTACGCACCCGAATGCGTCGCGGATGGACGTATCCGCATCCACACGAGTAATAAATCCATCTTAGTATTACATTTATAATAATTTAAATTGTTCCAAGGTGGTGTCAATGACTAAAACATTATGTCTCCCGACTGCAGTGCGTGTGCACGCGTCGTGGATGCGGGGCGGATGTGTAGCGGATGTGAGGCAGATGTGAGGCGGATGCGACCGGAGCCGGAATGACGTGTATCACAGTGGACGTGACGGCGCCTCTATGTCCCGCCGGCGCGCAACACTCAATCCCGCCTCACAAACGTCCGGCCCCTGCGTTATTCAAAATACTCTCATTACAACGTGTATCTTATAGAAATAATCAAGTTTTCAACCGAAAAACGATAGTTTATTTGCATTTATTTATGACTATACTAGAAATAAAAGTTCTATTTAAACTAATCAATTCTGGTTAAATTCTATTTAACCTTATTAGACATACATATACGAAAAATACAGTTTTTGACAGTCATGAAATTGTGCATACTCATTGGCAGCACTACAGAAAAGGACACAGGGCATCTTTCATACCAATACATTTTCGAGATAAGCAGTTTTTTTTTTTTAATTATTATATCATCAGAGTCAAACGAACAGACGGGTCACCTGATGTTAAGTGATCACCGCCATCCATAGACACTAGCAACACCAGGAGAGTCGCAAATGCGGTGTCAGCCTGTATTGAGGGGAATGAGAACTGGGAAGGCGAAGAGGAGAGGGTAATAGAGGGGAGGTGGTCCTCCGGCGCTCTCACTGACCGAACGAAACGCAACAATGCAAGCACTGTTACTTGACTGTGGGTCGGGTGGTGGTACTGCGGGCGAGCCGACTCCTTTATGCTGAAACCAGTAACAGCTTCAGCGTGGCTCTACCACCACAGAATGCATATTAAGATAGAGGAGATAAAGTGAAGGTCGATACTGACGTGATGGTCTTGCGGTCGGCGGGGCGCGTGGTGACCTGCGGGCGCGCGCGGTTCAGCACCTTGAGCAGGTCCCCGGCCTTGGCGCGCATGCGCGAGTGCACGTACACCTTCGAGCACTTGATGTGGTAGTGCAGGTAGTCCCGGAACATGTGCAGCAAGTCGATCGTGTTGTCGCGCGCCGCCTCGCACGTGTGCCGCGGGAACAACACTAACAGCACGGTCACATGTAAAGATATCTCGCACCGTCCCCGCTATAGCGGCGGATGTACACCGTGGGGCTTTTAGTCCGCGGGAGTCGGGACATATCCCACACTGTCTCTCCTCCCCCACGATGAAAAAAATAATGAGTGCGTGTAACCGTCACCCGCGATTGTAGAGAAACTTTTTAAATATTTTTGATTTTATCAATAAATAGTTTATAAACATATCAATCAAAAATTTTTGTAAATAAATAATATTAAATAGAATAGTAATAAAAATCATACAATTAATTATGTATATAAGGGCGCGTGAACGTGCTGCCATCTGGTTTCATTGTAAGTAAGTATCAAATTAAATCAAAGCTTCATATCTGTAGTGTCATCTATCAGCTATTCGGAACTTCCATAACACAGGAAATTTTAATGTGCCGCGTTGCTGCCACGACGGTACTCATATTCCATAATAACTCGAATTTTTAACGTATCCATGATGACAAAAAAGATTGAAATGCGTTGATAATGTAACACTAATCAATATACAATTTTGGAAAAAGAATTCCATGTTTTTAAAATAAAATTAATTTGAAATTAGAATTCTTAGCCAAACAAAAATTATTTTGATTTGAAATGGCCAATACTGCAGAACGGCAAATTCATAGGTAAAGACCTATTATATTCATCTCACTCTTTTGTCGATTTACTGAAGTTTCACTTCTATCGTGTGTGAATCGCACACACACTTTTTTTTAAAGAAATCTTATTAGCAACTCTTTAAAACTTCAAACTCAGATTACTATGATACGTAATGAATTAAATTAATTATGATATAATAGAAGTTTTGATTACGTTTAATTATTATCTAACCAGATGCTACAAAACCATAACGCCATATTACCGTAACGCACTTCCGTTGCATTGTCGTCCAGTTACCTCGTAGTCGCGTCTAAAGAAGTTTTACTTCAAAAAACGGTTCACATGACAAGTGCTTAATACGCGTTTACAGCAACAACCATTTAATCAGGCCGTACACATGCTAACGGGCGTTTTAATAAAGCGCGCGTTGAACGCTGCGCTAACGTTCGACTGTTGTAAACGCGCGCTTTGAGATCATCGGTTTTCTGTGTTACCGTTCAGTTGAGCGCGCGCTTTTGACGAGTATAACGGACAAATGTAGAAGAAACTGAAAAAGGGGGGTCCGCGATAACGCACGTTCAAATCCCGACAAGCAAGCACCATGTGAACATTATACAACAATTTTACACGCACTCAACTCGCGTTAAACGCTTGTCATGTGAACATAGCTTAACGCACACAATACAAAACTACAGTTTTTGGGAGTTTTTCGCGGTATCTTGGAATGTCAAGTAGTGATGTATTGTATGTTAGTAGTTGACTTTATATTTTATTCGTAATCTTGTGTTATTTGACTATATATTTTGTAATATTCATATTGAACAACAACAACTGATGTGGATGGGAAATAATACCACGAGCCTGGATTCTGACTTGCCACAAAACCTCCCTGGAAAGTTCTAACAGACAGGCCACCATCTTGTTTTAAATGATCGCAAAAAACTTGTAAAATCATTACATGCTCGACAATGGTAGTAATAATCTACTAAAAGACTGATTACGGAATTTTTTTTTTTTAATTACTGCTTCGAATTGGACAACTGATGTTATTCTGGCCATTACATTTTTTTTTTGGGAAATATTACTGTTGGTTTTCCTCATTGGGAGATAACATATACCATGACAGACTATTCTACAAGCATTTTAAAAATATACAAGATGTTCCTTCATTAAATATATAAAAAATTATAAAGAGGACTGGAGCATGTTAAAGTTTTATATGGTAACATTTAGTTTACTCACCAAATGTAACATAACTGATATTATCTCCTACCCTCGCGTCAGTGTCCACGAGTTCTAATGGTGGTTCCTTGTGTGAGAACAACACCTGAAAACATTAAATAGTAATTAACTATGACTATATAGTCCATTACTGAATCTATATGTGTTATACTTAGTTTTAGAAAAAAATGATCCGATGTAAGACCACACAATGACACCCACACTTGAATTTACTGTAGATCGATCAAGAATTTGTTTATATGACTTGATAAAGTCTCTCCGACTTCGCTTAGGACACATTCCATCTAACAAGTCTTTACACTAAACACAAAAAAGGTCATCGCCTAACTGCACAGTATGTGGTGTGTGTGTATCATATTTTGATGGAATATGTTCAATGTGAAGGTTGTAGGAATTTTTCAAGATAACTCGATCCATGTAGGTAGGTGTTTGTAATACGATGGTGTGAGACACTGTCTCTCAACAAAAGTACTGTATAGAATCACTAGGTTAGCTTTTAGGATATGAAATTGAATCGTATCTCATGTTTGTGATATCTTTACAGGATATATTAGTCACTACGTGACAAAGCTCATATTGAAGGTAACAATGGTTTAAAAGTGAAATTTAGTAAGGTTTTAACAGTTATAACTATAGGTATATTGTTTTTATTTTAATAAATAATTTTCTTAAATAGCATATTCTCAGATGATTTATTACTTTCTTCTTTTATTTTACATCCTGGTACTGAAGTGGGGACATCTCTTGACGGTGAGAGATAAAAATGGCCTAAAACAGTACACCACTTACAAAGATTAACTTAAAAGACACATTAAGTAATTAGTTTTTTTTTTTTTTTTTCGAACTGACTACGCTATTGACCAAGCAAGGTCTTAACAGCTTCACCGGACTACTCAAGTAATTAGTATTTAGCTATTAATTAGTGTTATAAGGGCCATATTTATATGGCATTCAATACGATAAATGATGCACCATCATTTTTAGAACTATATTGATGTCTTTTTTTTATTCCAAGCCATACCTACACTTAATTGTAGAAACTTAAACCATCATTAGAAATCATAATGATTGTGGCTCCGATTTTTTTTATTCAAAGATATTTTCAGCGTTTTATATACCTGTGGTGCGGTGTGCGATGCTCTCCTTCCTTCTTTGAGCTCCTGCATGAAAACTTTTCCAATGACCATATCGTCCTCATGTCGGAACACTGTAGAGAAGACGACAGTAACGCGATCTGCTTGCGCCTCCACGTATCTGAAGTTATATACCAATAATCGATTTTACATTATCCTGCAAACTTATATATATATATCACAGGGATTACTATAGAAATAAATTACTATAGAATAATAGAATCTAGATATATACATAATGTAAATCAGTTCCTTTGAAGCTCAAACACGTCAGAATTACAATTACTTAATGTATCAACATAAAGATTATAATCATTCTGTGCAGAAATTTTGATATTTAGTTCTATTTATTATTTGAATTCTATTGGCCCTTTGCTATTTTTTTTTTTTTAATTTACTTTAGTATATATTTATAACAGCCAACAAAGGCGTATAGCAAAGAGGGCGAGTGGAACGATAACACATTGGATTTTTTTTTTGTGAAATACTTTTTTTTGTCCACAAATTCATTACAAATACAATAAATATTTATTTTTTAGGTCGAGAAATATAGTCCAATATTTAATTTATCATACACTTCGTTTCCAATTAACCACATTGTTAATTTAATGAGTTCTAATGTCATAATTTATGTCACTTCTGTGAGTATGAACTAAATTAGAAAAATATATACGGATCAAGATTATTATGTGTTTTCACAAAAATATACTACAATTATTTCTGATATTAATGATATTCACAAAGGCTTCACTACAAATGTAATAAACGGTTGTATTGTATAATTTCTAGTACCAATATATGTATAGTTATCTTTTGTTCTTTTTGGTGTAGTTTTAGGTTTGCTGGTACATGATGCTGGAATACCCCTGAGGCCTCTAATGCGAGTGATCACATTACAATAAATACATGTAGTATGTATTTTAATACTCTTTTATTGGTGGCACAATGTTCAAAGTTTCAGCCAAAAATCAGCACTAATAGCTTCCTGTGACAATTTAGCATATGTTCAGCTGGACACCCATTCATAATCTTGGGATGCGCAGTGTTTTGTCCACTTTCGTACATGTTGTATTGTATTGTGTATCTTTCTTTAATATGTTTTTATAAAATAATTTAAAATAATATATCTAGATATTGAAATATAACACTATAATAAATTTCATTTCAATAGTTAGAGTAGATTTTTATTAAAAAAGTTATAACGGTGTACATAATGGTCACCTGGTATTTAGGCTTCGCTTACTTTATTCTAATGAGTTAGTGATTACTACATAACATCATTCAAGGCGATACTTATTGCAAAACACATACGTCGTTTTCAACTGATATTATAATTTAGAGATAAACAACCACTTATAGCATAATAATAACGAAAGACCGAAATACGATCTTGTGGGTCATATTTGAATGACAATTCAATATCATGGTATCATTATTTAATTTATATTTATAGTTTCAATTTAGTTATATCGTGGTGTCTGTTGTCTGCTGGCCTGACTTCCAAGACGCCTGAATCGATTTTGACGTGACTTTTACTGGCAGATTAATTTTCAGAGTATATAACCTAGGTCACATTTCATTACGATTAATCTCTGGTGTATAAGCAGTTATGAGAATATTTGAATAGAGGTAACTAAAATCGGTAAATCCACATAAAACATATTGCTCTCTTGAAACAATAAAATTATATTCAGGAGAAAGACATCACAGGCTTTTGTAAGTCGTTTAGAAACCTCAACCAATTCAAAGATATCACTTACAGTGTTTCATCCTGTCGGTAATTGATAACAGCACGTTTTTGGCCGACATCGCCTTCTTCCTGCAACTGAAAGTATCGTTCGAAGACGGACGCGAAACAGTTCCGCTTCAGAAGGCCAACCTTCTTGACCGTGTCCTCCCAGTCGTCTGGAATGTTCTCCATGTCCAGCAGAACCGAGATGTTGTAGCCTGAAGACCGATAATTATACCGTTAACCGAGAAAAGAACTGATACTGATCCCGCTTGCCGCATACTGATGTTCGAAACCATACGATAGCTAATCGTTAGTACATTCCGGTATCGCTTTGAGGTATAACTAATCATTTTAGTTTTGGTTTAAGGAGAATATACTATAACATGGTGGAAGTTACTAAAATCAAACTGAAAATCCATTGCGTAGCAGATTTCAATATGTTACGATGGTTCACATTATAGACGGGCACCCGAATAGCAGGTTTGTTACTCCTTTCCCATCATCCTCACTTGGCATTACAGTGAATAGCTATTTTTTACATCAAATTTGTTGACCTACTTTTAATATACATTATCAGGAATATTCATTCATAGTTAGGAGTAGGAGCTTTCCTACTTTCTTTTTTATTATTGAAACAGTCTCTTAGACTTTTGTATATACAGATGATTTGCACCAATCTCGACCCTGCTCTCAGATACTCTATGGCTTATAAGGTCAACTTTATAATGGGTAATCTATGCAGCATATTTTAAAAATTGCATCATTGAAATAAATCATATTGTGATATATATTTTTATTTAAATTATCACATATGAAGCAAATTCATAATAGTTTAATTGTTACAAGATATTAATCATTTTTAAAGTTATATATCTTTCTAAAGACAGCGAAAATGTATAAATATGTTTGAAGATTTTTTTCCAATACACTCTCGAACCTAAGCAGATAATCAGTTAAATAATATAAACCTATTATTATACATGCAATAATATGAATTAATATTATAATATAAAATTGAAGGAAATTAATACACGCCTATCTTATCAAGTTGAAATTTCGACAAGTTACAATCTTATCGCGCGCCTTTTGCAGATATAAAATATGTTATTTTATTAGTAAATTGTATTTCAAATATAACGCGTTGTTGTAATAAAGTTTAATGTACCATTTACCATGACATCTGACTCATAAATTGAGGAAACAATTTATCATTTAAAATACTATTTCCTTCGTCCTTATTTGTGGAGGTCGGTTACTAGTAAAGTTATAAATATATATATAATTATATATCAAATGATTGGAAACCACACTGTTGAATACCAATGAGGAATTTTGTTTGGAGTATAGCATGTTATTTTGTTAAATCACAGCAGACTTGACAATTAAATCATCAGTACTAGTCATGGTCAAAGCTATTTAACAATATAGATATATGAAAAACTGTGTCATATCTAAACTTAAATAATAAACAGAGTGTAAACTTATCTTAAAAGTGCATAGTTAAATATAATCGCATAATCATCTAGCATTGCTCTTACATATATTACTTTGAAATTCGTTAAGAATATGAAAATAAAAACATGTTGTTTTTGTTACCCAAAATCAATTTTAGTTTTTAATGTAGGCATTAAAATGCAATTATATATGTAATTTGATAATAATTTTATGCTTACATTACATACATTAAATTTTTAAAGGACGATAAATTACATAATAACTATCTATACTATACATACATACATATATATAGAATTTTACTTAAATTCTTAGTAGATTACTATGCATAATTTTAAAAAACCATCCCCTCCTCTTCCCCCTTCCATTACTCCCCCTCTCCCCCCAAGACAGGTTGGCAACGCACTTGCCTGTGAGTGTCTATGGACGGTGGTGATCACTTAACATCAGGTGACCCACATGTCCGTTTGCCACCTATGATATAAAGAAAATGATAAAATTGGTAATCTATCACATTTTAAATGTATGTTTTAATTACATATATTATGTATATTATTTGAATGTTAAGCTAAATTCTATAAAAAAAATTTGTTACAGTGATAGCTTGGATTCCAGGGCCGTTGCGGTATCTGTGGGAAGAAGAAGAAAGAAGTGGATTCTTGCGCAGAGAATGCTGTTCAATCTGGTTCCATGAACTATTACAGACTATACATATACAGAAGATCTATATGTTCTCTAGCTAAAATTAGATTATTAGAAGCATGGCAAAATGGTTGGAATCTAGAAAATATAAAGGAAAATCTTACGGTACTTTTCAAAATGAAGTTCATCAAAAACCATAGTTTTTTTAATTGCCATATCTAAGTAAGGCTGTCACTTCTATCATCTGTAGTCTTCGTTGAGATCATACTTGTACACCAGTGCATTTGGCTAAATTAAGGATTAGGGACCATTCTCTCTGCGAATGTGGCCTAGAGAGAGTTCTCCAGATCATAAATTCTTTAATTGTTTAAGGACCCAGATTCTCGCTTTATGATGTCCTCCCTCCTTATATGCCCTATCCTACTAACCTTGGTGTGTCTTAGCTTTAGTGAATAATAACCCTTTTATTTTACATGTCTTGTTATTATATATTAAAGTTACCCAAATTAAACTTTAATCTGTGTATTTCTTGATCAATATGTATCTATTTTTACCTATATGTATATTTGTGGGAAACATACAATAACTCAGTCTGAACACAAATTAATCATCTTCCTTTTTGAATCATATTTTTTAATCCGTCTCCTGCGTTAACGACACTATCTACCACAGACAGCGCATACTCTGTATCTGTATGACATTGGCGGAATTGTGTATTGCTTACACGCTGCGCATAATGCAATTTGCATAGTGTAAGATATAAATGTTGCTCAGCTTTAAACAAAAACTAATCTAGTAAACTAAAACACAATGTAATCGGATTAATAACCACAATCTAAATAAATCATAAGTGGTAATATATTTCAAAGACAGCAACATACTACACTTTCTTTATACAGCTGGCAATAATTGCAGCAATTACACTGTATCCATAGACATTTGAATACAGAATTTCATTAAGAAAAGACAGATTTTGTGTCTAGTTCAACAAACTTACCAGATTCTGCTTCGGTGAGTAAGGGTCCGTAAACCCTTTTGAGGAGTTGATCCGCCCCATGTTCCTCTAACTGCTTATAGAACTTCAATGATATGCTTACCTATAAAAAGAAACTATTTATATGGAATCGAAATATTACATATAAACAGGCAATAATACTCGATATAGCTCATATCTTTTTTTTTTTTCGAACTGACTATACTATTGACCTCGCAAGATCTTAACAGCTTCACCCGACTACTAAGGCGAGCGCTTAAGGCACTCAGCCGATTTTATTTGACAACTAGCTCATGGGTGCACGGCACACCTCAGCTTGGGCTTTTGCCTGATACATGCCATTCGCCTAGCTCATAACCAAAAACCTTATTCTACCAAAAATAAAATAAATCATTTATCATCATCCATATTGACATTTTTAACATAATGTGACTTCCTTATTTATTTATAACTACTCACAACTTCCTCCATATGGAATAGTTACTTTGTGCTAATATGCAATGGAAGCTTATAATAGGAAAAAAAAACAATTTTGAAACATTCTTCATTGGTTCTCTGCTTGTATTGGTCTCAGGGTATTGATATATATAGCTTCGATATATGAGCTCTCAAACACTGAAAGAATTTTTCAAATTGGACCAGTAGTACTTAGAGTAGCATGTTTAACCAAACAAACAAACCCTTCTTCAGCTTTATAATATTGGTATAGATTTACACCTCTAAGTTCCACTATGTAAAATAATAGTATAAAACAAAGTCTCCAACCCCGTCTGTCTGTTCGCCATAAAGTGGAAAACGACTGAATGGATTTTTTATTATCTAATTAAATTTTTAATAATTATTACTAATAATATTTTGGAATTATATACCAAAACCTTCCTTGTGAATCACTTTATCCACTGGTGAAAACCGCATAAAAATCCGTTCAGTTGTTTTTGATTTTATCGCGAACAGACAGACAGACAGACGCGCTAGGGGTCTTTGTTTTATACCATGTAACGATTAATATTAATTTACTCCATATTTTCTTTATTGCATCTTATTAATTATAAATTCTAATATTAACTTCAAATATTTCACATTTATTGAGCAACCCCTAATGAATAGCTGTTTTGTATATAATGTGGTAAATAATTCTGTCCCTGTAATTAACATTCTTACAAGAGTAATTTTACATATAAAAGTGAAAAGTAAGTACATATTCAATATGTAGAGGATTTAAAAAAAACAACTTCAAACGCACTAAAAAGTGTCATGAATATACAGCAGAGACAATCAACTTTAAGATTTTGGTATCAAAAAATATATATTACACAGATATATATATTATACATATATATTACACAGAAAGCTATTGATACAAATTAGTTTTTAGATAAAATGCGTCAGCTTACCCTAACTTTGGTTTTGTCTCCGTTAACATTTGATATATGAAAGAGCACTCCATCAAAATCTGCTACTGTTACATCTATTGACTCAGGTTTTAAGCTGAAAATGATTTTTTTTTTTTTAAACATATATAGTAAGCAGGATATGGCACATAATATTGCATTAACATATCACCAAAAGAACAACAATGTCACACACCAATTGTTTACCACGAATGGAATCCGAAAACATTTTATAAGAATGTTTCCACACACACACAGGTAAAAACCAATAAGCAACCGTATGACTCATCCATGCTGAGATAGCCACTATCGCGTCATAGCACAGCCGTGGATACGATGACAATATATGCGTTATATTATAAAATCCACTACACTTTCACAAATTTGTATAATGCGGCATCCAACGTGGGACCACCCCTCGAGAATCTGACATTTGTCAAGTTCTCTTCGTAAAGGGGTTATGGCCAAGTTGCGACCATCAGAACCAAGTTTCCTTCAAGCACTACACATTGCCCTGTCTTATTATAATGCACGGTCAATAAACTAGTTGTAATTATTATAAAAAACAATAAACTTTCTAAGCGTAACGTACTTACCGCGCCAGTGCATTCCTATATTTAACTGTTAAAGTTTCTTCTATGATTCTATTATTGATCTCGAGTAAGATCATTATTTAACAATATATACCCTACAGTTTTTTCATAAAATCAACGCTTATAGCACCTTCATTTAATTTTTTTTTCGGAAAAGTTCAGCGATGACCGCCCGTATATAGATATCTTTATACGACAGAAAGAAAAGGAAGCTCGGAACGAATGATAAATCGGCCATTTAACCATAGAGAACTATACCATTTTGTTCGAAATATAAATAGTGAATTATTAATTTTAATTATTCTTACAATGGGTAAATCAAACAAAATAATGTGTGCCCTATTGAATTACACGATTTAAATTATAATTCAGTATACTTGAACCCAAATTATAGTAAACAAAATAAACCACTTATAGTGTACTGGTGTAACATTATTTTAAATGTTGTACCAATGACTGGTACTTACAAACACTATAATGCGTTAGTAGCATTGTTTATATAGGAAGCGCATCGAAAAGGCCGTTTTCACACTCGGTAAATGGTTTCGTCGATGGCGCATAGAAGTTAATCCTGATGAGAGCGCCGCGATACTCTTTTATCCTTTACGACGTAGTAATAACCTCGAACCCATCAGGCTATACGGAACCGATATACCTTGGGCCGACGAGGTCAAATATCTCAAAGTTGCAGGTTCTTCAAAACCGTGTTTTACGTAAAGTGACCGGTACCCCGTGGTACATCCGGAGAGTTGATCTACATAGGGACCTAGAGATGCCTTCTATCTGGGCGTACGTAAAATCACTTACGATTAGTTATTTTGAAAAAGCCGCGAATCATCCCAGTCTGTTAGTGGTATCCGCCGCAAAATAAGAACCCGTACCCGTTTTACCGACCCTCCCGATGAAATAATGGCAGTGAACGATCAGTACCAGCCTGTCTCTCCAAACAGAGCGTGCTCACACGCACGCCCGCGTTACGCCCGTGGTCTAGGGATAAATTTCGCTCCCGCACACCAGACTAGTCGGCAACTGCTCAAGCCTAGGTCCGTTCCCTCTGCGTGGAGCCCTTGAGTACGCTGCTCGCGCGATACAGTGACACAAAATCTTACATCACTGCGACAACATTACTCATGTCACCTCCACACACGTGCACGCATACACGCTTACATATGCAAATGGAAGGGTTTTATCTTTTTTCCCTTATCAAACTGAAATAGTTTAGAATATTATCCGATACGAAATATATATAAGGGTTGTTGAGGTATGTATGCTTGGTACACATATATGTTTCAACAACGCATATATGTATGAATAGCTTAGCTTACATAGGTCGCGAATTGCATGTATCAGGCAACAGCCAAAGCCGAGGTGTGCCGCGCACCCTTGAGCTAGTTGTCAAAATAAAATCGGCTGAGTGCCTTAAGCGCTCGCCTTAGTAGTCCGGTGAAGCTGTTAAGCCCTTGCTTGGTCAATAGCGTAGTCAGTTCGAAAAAAAAAGCATTGTTTATAAAAACTTATAGCATTATTAACAATTACTAACCAATATACATATTTTATTTTCGAAATGAAGACAGAACATGACTTATCTTTTGCTCCATGGTATGCATGTATCTGATGTATCAATAATATTCAAGGATAATATGAATTTATAAAAAATATATACAAGAAATGTTCTCCTTTACTACTTTATTTTGATGAGGATTGCATACAAAACTGAAGCGAAGCTACGGGGTGTAGGATTAATATACATGTTGCATATATTATGTCATGTTGGACGCACCTCATGTATTTTAAAAGGTGCTTAATTTGCTAAAGAGACCTTTGATTTTGTGTATGTGTACTCATACGAGAAATCATCTGTTTCTTATGTTCACATTCTTGATTTGTTACAATTTATAAGGTAACCACGACCTCAACCGGAAGTGGTGTAGATGTATATAGTTTCTAAGAGTTATTGCAATGTATAGTACAGCATAAATACAATACAAAGTAGTAAACATGTTTTCAATATTATACAAATGAAAGTTACGTAAAATGATTAAATCATAGAAACATTGCTAATTATTATTTTTATTACATTGTTATTTTTTGCTGTGATCACAGAGTAGATTATTTATGCTGTTTAGTTGTTTTAGCTCTGTTATGGGAAATATAGTCTGTGATGTTTTATTCTCTGTTTTAGTTGCCGCAGTGTGCAGATCGATATTATTTGTTTGTTTATTTTGTAAAAACGAGCTATAAAATACGCAGAATTATTTCCTTGGCCACTATGAAGTAGTATAAATAATATGTCTAATCAGGTAGTTCAATTTGTGACGGGACTGAAGTCCCGAAATGTCGATGTACAAATTAGAACTGCACGCGAACTTTATCACTATGCGAAGACTGAATTGCGAGAAGTTCCCCAAGAGGAACTCACACAGTTCCTGGATGAATTCAACCATCAAATATTTGAAATGGTTTCAAGTAATGACGTTCACGAGAAAAAGGGTGGAGTGCTGGCGATAGGTATTTGATTACAACTCGAACTACCAATTGCTATAATTATAGACATTTCGTGTTCTACATTCTATTTTATTTTCAGTATGCCTTATTGGAGGTGATTGTGACACTACAAAAACGAGAATAACGAGATTCGCAAACTACCTTCGAAATCTTTTACCAACAACAGATGTAAGCGTTATGGAACTTGCTGCTAGAACTGTGGGTAGACTCGCAATTGTGTCGGGTATTAAACGAGCCGAATATGTGGAATTCGAAGTAAAAAGAGCTTTTGAAATGTTATCAGAAGAGCGGAATGAGGGTAGAAGACATACAGCTGTATTACTTCTTAAAGAATTGGCTATAGCAATGCCTATATATTTTTATCAACAAGTATCTCGTTTCTTTGACCATATTTTGATTGCTTTGAAGGATCCAAAACAACAGATACGCGAAGCTGCTGCTAAGGCACTGAGAGCCGGTTTAGTTGTTACTGTCCAACGTGAAACAGCTAAGCAGTCAACAGCAAAACTCCAATGGTATATTCAATGCTATGAAGAAGCAATGCTCTCATTTGAAGATATCCCTTTGAAAGAGAAAGGTATGACTAAAGAGGATAAAGTTCATGGAGGTCTTTTGATACTAAATGAACTTTTGAGATGTTCCAATGCCATTTGGGAGAGAAGATATTCTAATCTTATGCAGTGTTTAGATACACAGAAAGATGTAACAATATCTGATGACATCATTTTTTTAAGCAACAAACTACATAGTCCCTCAGTAAAAAGAGGATATTTATGTGATGGATTTAAGACTGAAAATGTACAATATCCTGCCCCTATTTATGAGTCTGCTGTGTGCCGTAAATTATTGGTGGAAAAATTTGATAGGATTTGTCAAGGTAATTTTTGTTTTTAAGTGTCATTGACAGTGGAGGTTTTAACCACTGTGAGATTCCAGGCAACAGATCTATGCATACCCTTGTCCTCTTGTGAAATTATTTGAATGAAAAATAGGTATAGTGTTTGATAAGAGATGTGAAATATATCAAACTTTGAGTTGGACAATAGGTATTCAAATCATTATTGATGATAAACTAAGGTAAATGTGTGGTGTCTGTAAGAACAAAACGTTATCTCCAATTACCTTGCTTGTATATTTTTGCAGTAAACATTTAGATATATTTATGACATAAAAACTTGAAAAGAGAAAACCATGAAATCCAGAAATGTACTATATCAGTGATATAGAATCTATGACTGTTATTAATCACTCATTTCTTCATTCAAATGTATCTATACCTAAAATAAGAACGTAAATTTAATGTGTCTGCACTTTGTCGATTTTTGTTTTTGTGTATTGTTGCAGGTGTCTAGGAATTAGAATACATTTCAATCATTTTTAGAAATTTCTGTCTGTCTGTTTGTATGAACACGCATCACTGCTAAATCACTGGATTCACAATGAAACCTCAAATCATAAAGCATATCTTCAGGAGTAACTTCATTTTTCTTTCATTAAAATCGGTCCACTCTATTATAAGTTATTGTAATTAGAATGACGGCTCAAGTTAAGTACGAGAGAAGAGTAGTAATCTTTAACTAACTTTGTTGAACAGCCTCATCCCAAGAACTACTGGTCCGATTTGAAATATTCCTTCCGTATTAGATAGCTCATTTATCGAGGAAAGCTATTGGCTATATATCATCATACTAATATCAGTGGGAGCTGAGCACCAATTAAGAATGTTTCATAATCGTTTTTTTTTCTTCTGAGAGCTTCTGTTAGCTTTAGTCCAAAGTAACTATTCCACGAGGACGAAATCACGGACAGAAGCTATTACTTTATATAATTTCAATTAACATAGTCTTTTATTAAACAACTAAATATTCAACTATTTATGTATATTGAGAATATATATAATTGTAAAAATAAGTAATTCTTGCAGATGTTATGTCTCAACGTCCACTCAAAACACAAGGAGTACCACAAGTTCTGCTTATAATAATTCCAAGATTAGCTGCATTTAATAAGGAATTCTTCTTGAAAAAATACCTCAGTTCAACTATGAATTACTTACTAACATCACTACGCAGTCGAGAAAGAGATAGGAATAATGCATTTATAACTATAGGTCTTATGGCAGCAGCTATTGAGAATGATATAAAAAATTATATTCCTAGGATAATGGATGTTATTAAACAAGCACTACCTGTAAGAGATAACCAGACTAAAAAGAGAGTTTGGATTGATCCATCAATATTTGCTTGTGTTACATTACTTGCAAGTGCAGTCAAAGATCTTGTTATGAATGATATAAAAGAACTTTTAGATGCTATGTTTGCTACTGGACATAGCCCAGCTTTAACTATTTGCCTGAGAGAGCTAAGTCAATGTTTACCAAGTCTTAAGTCTGAAATTTCAGAGGGTCTGTTGAATATGCTATCCTTAGTCCTTAGAAACAAGCCATTCCTACATCCAGGAGTACCCAGAAACCTGGAACAACAAATGAGTAATATGAGTCTAGTAATTGAAATACAAGATACTGCTAGCATAGTTTTGGCTTTAAGAACTCTTGGCACTTTTCAGTTTGAAGGCCAGCACAGCTTACTTACTTTTGTGAGACGTTGTGCTGATCACTTTATACAGAGTGATCAACAAGAAGTCAGACTTGAAGCAGTCAAGACTGCATCAAAGTTACTGGCTGATTCTACAATCAGAACTCAAAAAACTCCATCTAGAACTCTTACTCTTCTTACTGCAGAAGTTATAGGAAAACTGTTGATTGTTGCTGTGATTGACCCTGATTATGAAGTCAGATACTGGGTACTAAAATCCCTAAATGACATCTTTGATATTCACCTTGCACAGATAGAAAACTTAAGTTTCCTTTTTATGGCCATGAATGATGAAAATTTAGCAATCCGAGAATTAGCCATTTGTACAGTTGGCAGGCTTAGCACTGTAAACCCTGCATATGTAATGCCAGGACTCCGAAAGACCTTAATACAATTTTTAACAGAGTTAGAACATTCTGGAATGAGCAGAAATAAAGAACAAGCAGCTCGAATGCTAGACAATCTTATTTTACATGCTCCAGAGCTTGTGAAACCTTATATGGAAACAATCCTAAATGTTCTTGTTTCTAAGTTGAAAGAATCTGATACCAATCCTGGAGTAGTAATTAGTATTCTAAAAGCCGTAGGTCATTTGGCAGATGTTCATGGTGATAATACAGGTGTCAAAAACTGTTTGCCAGATCTATTGACTATTTTACTTGAACTATTATCTGACGCCAGTGCAACAGAAAAAAGAAGCATAGCATTATGGACCTTTGGTCAATTAATAAGCGCTACTGGATATGTTGTTGCCCCATATACAAAATATCCAAATCTTATGGATGTGCTGCTAAATTTCCTCAAAACTGAACAACAACCAAAGGACCGTAGGGAAACGATACGTGTTCTTGGTTTACTAGGAGCATTAGACCCTTACAAACAGAAAATGACAAAAGGTTTTAAGCCAGATTCTAGTTTAGTTCCTGTTACGGATAGCAAAGCTGAGGGAAATAATTTCGATATGACAACAAGTGAGATGCTGGTGAACATGTCATCCCCCTTGTTGGATGAATATTATCCAGCGATCGTAATATCGACCCTAATGCGTATTTTACGAGACCCGACATTACAACAACATCACACAAATGTGGTACAAGCAGTCACTTGTATATTCCAATCCTTAGGAATTAAATGTGTTCCATATATCTCACGTGTAACGCCGACTTTGCTTTATGTAGCCCGAGCAACTGACAATAACAACTTTCGTGAGTTCCTATTTACCCAATTGGCTAGATTGATTGCAATAGTCAAGCAACATATTCGAAACTATCTAGATAAAATATTCGACCTGATTAAAGAATTTTGGACACCAAACAGTCCACTACAACCTACATTAATATTATTGGTAGAATACATAGCCGTGGCGCTTGGATCTGAATTTAAAGTATTCTTACCCCAACTTATGCCACAAATTCTAAAAGTACTAGCTCACGATACAAGTAAAGATAGAGTTGTTACAGAAAAACTGCTTTATGCTTTACAAAAATTTGAAGATAATCTTGATGATCACATGCATTTGGTTATACCGTCCATAGTAAAGCTATTTGATGCAACTGATTGTCCAGTCAATGTTGCAAAAGTTGCTATGGAGACAGTGGACACTAAAATCTTTCAGATTCACTGAACTATAGTGAATTGGTATCAAGGATTATTCATCCTCTAGTCAGAAGTTTAGATACTTGTGCTCCGTTACGCCAAACAGCAATGGATACATTGTGCGCTTTAATTGTACAGCTTGGTCGTAAATATACAGATTTTATACCATTGGTTCAGAAGGTTATTGTGAAACATAGAATCCAACATCAAAATTATGAATTGTTGCTTTCGAGATTGCAGTCTAGCCAAACATTAGCCATGGATGAATTTTTACAAAGCACTAGACGTAGACCGCGAAACAACCAAGAGGTGAGTAATATGGTATCGATTTTTAGTTATTTTTATTTCTTGAATTTATTAAAGAATACAATATTTATTTTTAAATTTTGTTTCTATCTCACAGGCACGTATTGATGTTTGTGATACGTCACAATCAATCCGAAAGTTGTGTGTTAATGCTCATAATTTAAAATTGGCATGGACTGTAAGCAGTCGTGTATCCAAAGACGATTGGCTTGAGTGGCTACGTCGTTTTAGTATAGGATTGCTTACTGAATCTCATAGCCCTGCTTTAAGGTGAGTACAGTTCAAACCTAGTTTAAGTTATGAGATGATATTCATGGCCTGTAATATATTTGTGATACAATCTTGGAGTAATCTTTACCACCACCTTTCAGAGCGTGTCTCGATCTTGCACACAATTATTCTCAACTATTGAGGGATTTATTCAATGCAGCTTTCGTCTCTTGTTGGACGGAACTTGATAAAAACTCACGACCTGAACTCGCTAATGCTTTAGAACAAGCTTTAACTGCTCCCGATGCTCCAGAGTTAGCGCACACTGTGTTAAACCTCGCAGAATTTATGGAACATTGTGAAGGTGGAACTTTACCTATATCTCCGCAGCTGTTAGGCGAGAGAGCTATGCATTGCCGAGCTTATGCAAAAGCACTTCATTACAAGGTAATTTATATTAGTAAACATGTTTAAATTTACTTTCAAATAACATATTGAAACTGATGTATGATTGTATTGATTGAATAGGATTATATAGGTTCCATTATTTTTATAGATACTAAAGTATTTAAACTGTAACTGGTACCTCCTGTATTTGTATACCACAATAGTCATTTAGAGAAATTCAAACCCACCTCTAAAACGGCACAGGATCTACACATTCTATTAATTTAAATAATGTATTATCAAAAGCAACCTGGCTTGTCTTCAGTTGGACGTCTTACCAAATTTTAATTATTTTGACTTTATAGGAAGGCGAATTTCGCAATGGTGCAACTTCGCAGGTAGTAGAAGCTTTAATACACATAAATAACAAATTACAACAGAAAGAAGCAGCTGAAGGTCTGCTTGAAAGAGTAATGGCGCAGCGTGAAGCTGGTGATGCCAATTTGAAGGTACAAATTAGGTGGTATGAAAAGTTGCACAATTGGGAAAAAGCACTGTGCCTGTATAGTGAAAAGTTGTCTGTAGACTCTGATGATATGGATGCATATCTTGGAGAATTGCGCTGTTATGAAGCACTAGGCGAATGGGTAAAGTTGTACAATACAGTTTCAACAAGTTGGACTACAATGAACACTGAAGATAAGTGTAAGTCAGCCAGACTAGCAGCAGCGTCTGCCTGGGGTTTAAATGAATGGGATTCAATGGCTAAGTATGTGGGCTTCTTGCCTGAAAATACTCAAGACGGTGCCTTCTATAGAGCTGTCCTTAACATCCATAACAATGACTATGAGATTTCAAAACAATTCATAGATCAAGCCCGAACATTACTAGATTCAGAACTGACTGCGGTGGCCGGTGAAAGCTATCAACGTGCGTATGGAGCTCTAGTCAATGCTCAGCTGCTTGCTGAGCTGGAAGAAGTCATCACATACAAGCGCGTTCATGAACGGAGGGAGTCTATACGGCAAGCTTGGTGGACAAGGCTTCAAGGAGGACAACGACTGGTTGAAGATTGGCGTAGAATACTTCAAGTGCGTAGCTTAGTATTGACGCCGCAAGAAGATATGGCCTCCTGGCTAAAATTTGCATCTCTTTGTAGAAAAAGTGGAGCACCACGGCAAGCTCATAAAACATTGGTCATGTTATTAGGAACAGATCCAAGCACAGATCGTGATATGCCACTTCCTACTCATGAGCCAAGGTTGACTCTTGCCTATGCCAAACATTTGTGGGTCGCTGGCGACAAACAACTTGCATACGACCAGCTTCAACGTTACGTTGACAATGCTGAAACCGGCGATGCAGAAAACTGCAGATTATTGGCCCGGTGTCACTTGAAGTTAGGGTCTTGGTGTGAATCTTTACATGGAATTAAAGAGGCATCTATTCCTGAAATTTTACGAAACTATGCTTCCGCGACAGAACTCTCTTCCGACTGGTACAAAGCGTGGCACGCTTGGGCTTACATGAACTTTGAAACTGTATTGTTTCGATCTGGACGAAGCCACTCTGCAGAGAGAAGGCTTAGCCCTGAGTGTATTCAAGAATTCACTGTACCAGCCGTCGAAGGATTCTTTAAGTCGATCAACTTATCTCATGGAAGTTCACTCCAAGACACTTTAAGATTGTTAACACTTTGGTTTGATTATGGTCACTATCCAGCAGTTCACGAAGCACTTGTTGAAGGAATAAGGACAATAGAAATTAACGTTTGGCTGCAAGTTATACCTCAGTTGATTGCTAGAATTGACACGCCGAGAGCTTTAGTGGGGAAATTGATTCATTCTTTACTCATCGACATTGGAAAGTCTCACCCTCAAGCTTTGGTGTATCCTTTAACGGTGGCATCGAAATCGTCGTTCGTGGCGCGTAAGAATGCTGCCAATCAAATTCTGAAGTCAATGTGTACGCATTCGAGTAATCTGGTGAATCAGGCGGCTATGATTTCTGAGGAATTGATCAGAGTCGCAATTTTATGGCACGAACAGTGGCACGAAGCGCTGGAAGAGGCATCTAGGTTGTACTTTAGTGAAAACGATGTAAACGCAATGTTCAAAGCGCTAGAGCCCTTGCATGCGATGTTGGAAAGGGGTCCAGAGACGCTAAAGGAAGTGTCCTTCAGCCAAGCTTATGGAAGGGATCTCAACGAGGCGCAGGAGTGGTGCAACCGATATAAGGTATTCCTTTTTGAGAGAAATTAACTTGCTTTCATACTAATTTGAAGCTGTAATTATAAGAAAATTCATACTTTTTTTATTACAATTTTAATAGAAAAAACAAAAACTCACGCATTCAAGCAAGCCTACAATATGAAATATTAAATGAAATCTTATGTTACATTTCCACTACAATACAACAGCATATAATTTCCTCCATATGTTTTTGTTAAAATTATAGTATAGGTAAAGAAAGTACCTTGAAGTACTTGATGTACGACGAACACACGATTTTCACATGAAATCCATTTCATACAAGCACTTCTCACATGGTTAGATTAAATTATAACTGAATTCGAATGTCTGTGTCTTTAATAAATTGTTGTCTTATATTAATTAAGTCTTTACCTATGAAATTGCCGTTTTGTATGAAATATTGAAACGAATTTTTTTCATGTATTTTTTATTTGTATTAATCGAAGTAATCACCCATGCAATCAATGCATCTTTGCCGACGCAGTGGCAGTTTATTGATGCCCTTCTTAAAGAAATCAGCTGGACGGGAGGCAACAAATTCTTCAAAGGCATTTTATACTATACGGGTCTTGAATTTTTTCCCGCCAAGGAGTTGTCCAAATTCTGGAAAAAATAGTAGTCTGTAGGCGCAAGGTCTGGTGAGTAGGACGGATGACGGAGAACTTCCAACCCCAGTTCTTGCAACTTGGAGTCCATCTGCTGTGCAGTATGAAGTCGCGCCATGCAGGAGCAGCAGAGACGAGCGATTGACACATGCTGGTTGGAGATGTGCCAGCTTCTCCATCATTGTGTTCAATTCTTCACAGTACACATCTGCAGTAATGCTCACCCCGTTTGGTAAGAAGCTGTGATGAATCACACCGGCGCTAGACTACCAAACAGTGACCATCACTTTTCTAGGGGTATGTTTTCATTTAGGGCATTGTTTAGGTGCTAAACCAGGATCCAACCAGCTTGCTGAGCGCTTGCGGTTATCAAACAGAATCCATTTTTCATCGCAGGCAACAATGCGGTTCAAAATTACTTCATTTGTGTGTCTGTTGAGCAGTTGCAAGGCACGTCTCGACGCGTACTTCGCGCTGGCGATCATTGAGTTCGTGGGGCACCCATTTGTCAAGCTTTTTTACCTTGCCAATTTGACGCAAATGGACCAATATTGTTTTGACGCTAACGTCGAAAGCTGCTGCTAATTCAGACGTAGATTGTGTATCATCAGCTTCCACAATCGTCTTTAACTCGTCATTGTCGACCAAAGTCTTGGGACGACCGCGAGGTACATTTTTCAAGTCGAAATTCCCAGAACGGAAGCGAGCAAACTAATAACAGGTGGTGCGTTGGTTTGTAGTGTTAGCTCCGTAAACGTCGTTGATGTTGCGTGCCGCTTGTGCCGCGTTGCTGCCAAGACGGTACTCATATTCCATAATTGCTCGAATTTTTTACAAAAATTTTAAATCTTAAAAAACAAATTACTACTTTAGGAAAAAGAATTCCACGTTTTTAAAATAAAATTAATTTGAAATTAGAATTCTTAGCCAAACAAAAATTATTTTGATTTGAAATGGCCAGTACTGCAGAACGGCAATTTTATAGGTAAAGACCTATTATAATCTATTGTTTTAAACTACTCTTTTTCTCTTCAAGTAATGACTGTAGTCATTTTATGGTAAATTTATCTATATTGATTAACACGTCGATTGCCAGACGGATTTTCCATGGTTTGTCCAAGTCGTCAACATGAACTTTTCATTATGCAATACATATTATGATGGAATATTGTTTCCAGCAAATCATATGAGTTCTAAAATTATGTTTGAAGCATTTTTCGTAGTGGGGGTCACCGGTACACCGACGGCGATGTAGGCAATTATTACGATTGATCAGTATCCATATTTATTACTAGCTGACACGTGCCCACTTCGTTGTGCGGTAATAGGCATTATCAAGCTACAACTTTTCTCTAGAACCCAATCAGATATCTCTCATCGTTAAGGCAGCGTTCGTAAGAAACGTTTTCGTTCGACCATTTTTTCTCCGACTCCTTAGATATTAGCCCCACCACCTCACAAACTTTACCTCTTTATAATATTAGTATAGATAATATAATTAGTTAATAGCTTCTGCCCGCGACTTCGTACACATGGAATAGTTATTTTGTCCTAAGATGCAGCGGAAGCTCTGAAAAAGAAAATAAAATCCCGATTTTAAAACATTTTTTATTGTTGCTCCGCTTCTATTGGTCTTAGCGTGATGATATAAAGCCTATGACGCTCACAAATAACGTGGCTTTCTGTTGGTAAAAGAATTTTCAAAATCGGTTTAGTAGTTCCTGAGATTACCCCCTTCAACGTCACAACGTCACAAATTTTATTACCTCTTTATAATATTAGTATAGACAATTAAGTTATTTTAGTATTGACCACCCTACCCGTCACCGGTGGTCCCCACGATGCTCTAGCGAAGTCGGGTGCCGGTCATCGGTGATCCCCATGGCAATCAACGTGTTAATATGTAAATGTGAATACCTATGATTTGTACATTTCTATCAAAATGACTGTTTGAATTTTCGTCTTTAATTACATTATTTTCTTTATTATGTTAATAGTATATAGAATAAATAAAAATATATAACAGCCATGGTTGGAGTCCACCCCGTGACTTTTGTAATAGTGGGCAGATAGACGAACAATTGGACAATAAAGTTAAATAAAATGGTACAGGAATCTGGGCAAGTTCGTGACTTGAACCAAGCGTGGGATCTGTACTACCACGTGTTCCGGAGGATCAGCCGGCAGCTCCCACAACTCACATCCCTCGAGCTGCAGTACGTCTCTAACCGGCTGCTGAACTGCCGTGACCTTGAGCTGGCCGTCCCCGGGTCCTACGTTCCCGATCAGGAACTTATCTGTATCGCACACATCCAGAGTAATTTGCAGGTATTATTATATTTTATTTCTAGTTAGTGCCCGTGCCTTTGTTCTCGTGAAAATGTTTTTGATGTGAGACATCTATAGCGGCGGGTCACCACGCTAATTGATTTTAAATTTTTTATATGTAATAACTATAAATAAATGTTTATTGCATAAACAGGCATCTGTATGAAAAAATCTTAATATTTTATTTTTGATTAAGCCATATTGATCTGAAACGTCCATAGGCGCGGGTAAACCTGATTGTTGGAATGGTGCGACGTGGCGACGCAAAACACGAACTTTGCACTGTTAACGAAGTACTCAAAAACATTTGCAACCCTATCTGTATAAACATAAAATTCAGTTTGTGTTATCGGCCACTCGTTATACTAGTGTTACGCGGCACGCGCCGACGACCTACCGCCCTGTGATAAATGCCGCCAAACACACCACGCCTGCGCCTAGTTGAATTTTTGTATTTAATAAAAATGAATATTTATGTAATATAAAAAAATAATCATTATTTTATGTAACAAATTTGTAATGCATTATCTTTTCATTATGCCATAGCTGATTCCTGTCGTAATCTTTTCTTTTAGGCATATAACTTATATAAAACAATTTCGATGTTTCACATCTGCCAGGCGTTCTATGACGGCTCAAGTTTTTTTTATTTTATGATTAAGATTATTTCCTGTCGTAAACTATCCTTTTATGCATATATAATACCTGTATATAACAATATCGATGTTTCATACCTGCCAGGAGAACCGCGACTGCTCAATTTTTTTTATTTCACAGGAATTCTGTGTTTCAATTGGGTTGAACTGAATTTCGTTTGTTTAATTGTAATGTTACTATTATTCCTTCTACTATTAGAAACCTAAAGCAATAAAAAGCTGGAAGATACTTTTTAATACCTGGATATGGATTTTCAACTTGACGATGATAGCTAGTCAATGGAATTTAGAAGAACTTTATGACTATACATCACAATTGCCAGAACACGTTAATAACATTTTCGCAAATAGTGTTTTTTTATGTCATAGGAGGCAAACGGTCAGGTGAGTCACCTGATGTTAAGTAATCACCGCCGTAACTACTAGTCGTAAATACTAGCAACACCAGGGGAGTGGCAAATGCGTTGCCAGCCTGCGTTTGGGGTGGGGGGGGTGAGAGAAGGAGAGTTGGGTCTCCAGCGCTCTCATTGACCGAACGATACGCAACAATGCAAGCACTGTTACTTCACGTCGGTTTTCTGTGGGTCGGGTGGTAGTACCGCGGGCGAGCCGACCCTTTCATGCTGAAACCAGTAATAGCTTCAGCGTGGCTCTACCACCTACAATTAACACGTTTCGAGCCACGTGTACCACCGGTGGTACACGATTTGATAACTACTATGTTGAGGTAGCTTTAAGACTCCGTTCGGGGAACTATCCATCGAGAAGTTTTGCATACCTAATGAGAAAAGCGGAATCCTCCAATAGCAATGTATGCAGAAAAATTGAGGATGTGCATCACTTGAGAACTGCATCGAAAGAGAGTCGTTGATGTATGAAAAGTAGTTGCCAGAACATAGGGTGAAGCTAAGATGCTGTATGACCTGATAGTCATACCTCATCAGCGACTCTCATGATAGACTTAGAAGGATTGGGGAATAATGGGGCTGATATGTTCTGTAGAAAAAGCCCTTAAATTAATTTAAAAAAAAACTACTGATAACGAAAGAATTACTTATGTCATGGTATATTGTAACGTAATATTGTATGACCATACGTGATGTGTTTCGATGAAGCTGTTAAGGTCTGTCAGGTCATTAGCATAATAAGTACATCTATTTTTTGTGTAAATATCAAATAGCCTGAAGGACATATCAGACAAAAATGGTTTGACAGGAAACGTGTTAACTTGAGAATGAAAGAGGATCCATATAGTTCAAATCTAACTATTATAATACAGTTTTGTATACTTGTAACCAGGTAATAACTTCAAAGCAACGGCCTCGACGTCTCTGTATACGCGGCTCCAACGGTAAAGACTACATGTTCCTTTTGAAAGGGCACGAGGACCTTCGGCAGGACGAACGCGTGATGCAGTTGTTCGGACTAGTCAACACACTCCTACAAGCGGACCCTGACACATTCCGGAGAGACTTGGCCATTCAGAGATATGCTGTTATTCCGCTTTCGACGAATTCAGGACTCATAGGATGGGTTCCGCACTGTGATACTCTACACTCGCTCATAAGAGACTACAGAGAGAAGAGGAAGTGCCTCTTGAATATAGAACATAAGATAATGCAACGGATGGCATCTGATCTGGACAAGTTGATGCTGATGCAGAAGGTAAAGTATTATGTTATATATATATATATATATACAATTCTTCTATGAGCATGAGACTAAACTGCGGTATATCAACGTATATATTAATTAAAAGTAAATTTTCAAAAAAAAGTATTAACCGACTTCAATATCAATCAAAAACCCATAAGGCACTAAAAAGCGGAAAATAAATAGTTTATCAAATTAACCAAATGAAATAAAACATATGAATATGTGTGCTACCTAGAGATGTACTGGAAGTCGTTGATGAATCACCGAAATCGGTTAGCGTGATATTGAGTTATTCGTCTATTTGTCGTGTACATACTTAATGCAAATTTAAAACTTATACGGTTTTGCACTGGATGCCGTTGTCGGAACTGGACCAAATTGAAATGGGACCACATGGGAAGCACCCGCTTTCAAATAAAAAAAGAATAATCAAAATCGGTTCACCCAGTCCAAAGTTATGAGGTAACAAACATAAAAAAAAAAAATACAGACGAATTGATAACCTCCTCCTTTTTTTGGAGTCGGTTAAAAAGTGAAGACATTTTTATGCTAAAATGTAAACTAAACTAAAAAACAAAAAAAAAGTAAATTAAAAATTGTTATACCTGTTTAAATATTTAAATTTTGATATTTTTATGCCAAATATATCAAGTTATTTTATTATCTTCTATACATATCTATTCTATACATATAAATAAGAATGTAACGTGTCTCTACATATAGATTTTTATGAAAAAAATTGTTGTATGTATCTAGGAATAAGTAATAAAATACATTTCAATCATTTTTAGAAATGTTTGTCTGTCTGTCTATCTGTCTGTCTGTCTGTCTGTCTGTTTATATGAACACACATCACTGTTAAAGTACGTGGTTCACAATAAAACCACACAAAGAAAATCATAAAGCATATCGTCAGGAGTAACTTAGTCTATGTTTCATAATGATTGGTCCACTCTATCAAAAGTTATTGTAATTTTAATGACGCCGCGACTTAAGTATAGTACAAGCGAATGGACTAAATACGTTCAGATGATACGTCTGTTTGTGTGAAGTCGCGGGCAGAAGCTAGTACACAATATAATCCCATGTTTTGATTAATCACTGTTTTTATAATTGAAATTTCACGCGGACGTAGTCGTGGGCATAGCTAGTCTATACTAATATAAAACTGGAGGGGTTGTTTGTTTGGTTGAACTCGCTAATCTCAGGTACTGCTGGTCCGATTTGACAAATTCTTTCAGTGTTAGATAAGTCATTTGTCGCGGAAGACCATAGGCTATACCATCATGCTTAGACCTATAGGAGCGGAGCATTAATGAAGAATGTTTCACGATCGGGGTGTTTTTCCTTTTGAGAGCTTCCGCTGCGTATTAACGTTGGCGAAGTCGCGCGCAGCTGCTAGTTATTATATTAGTTTTCAGGCTATTTACTGTTGCATTATTCACATTTGTAAATAAATAAATAACGTCACTTAGGTGGAAGTATTCGAACACGCCCTAGAACACACCACTGGGGACGACCTGGCCAAGTTGTTGTGGCTGAAGAGCCCTTCATCGGAGGTCTGGTTCGAGCGTCGCACGAACTACACACGGTCGTTGGCAGTGATGAGCATGGTCGGGTACATCCTCGGGCTCGGGGATCGCCACCCCTCGAACATAATGCTGGATCGCGTCACCGGCAAGTTCCTGCACATCGACTTCGGTGATTGCTTCGAAGTAGCCGTCACCAGGGACAAGTTCCCGGAGAAGATACCCTTCAGGTTGACCAGGATGCTGATTAACGCTATGGAGGTGAGCCACAAGTACTATTTCTGTATTTTTTTGCAAACAACAGAGTCGGTACATTTCAAGATGAGCTAAATTCAAATGTAACTAACTGTTACTAATATTTTACGTTATTTTTCAAGTTTTTTTTTGTACATGGAATATGTGAAGACTATAAAATATACTATAAACCTTATGAACGACAAAATTTGCACTTCGGTGTATAAGAACCGGAAATCTTAAAAGAAAATTGAAGTATATAATAGAATAGCTGTTCTGTTTTGAATTTTTAAATTAGTTATAGTGTGAATTATTTCAATTTCATTATTTGTAAATTGAAATCATTATCATTAGTCAGGTTTTCATATCTATAGGCAATCCAAACAATAAATATATAAACTTTCACTTACTGCACAATCTCAATACTATCACTATTATATATACACAGGGCACCTATACTATGCGTCGCTATTGTGACGCAAGCTGCTCAAGCACAATACGGCGGGTCGCACTCACTAGCATGTCACGACGCCAAATTATAAATTTATCACCTGCCAAAAATTTCAAATTGGATTTAGCTTATTTTGAAAACTAACGACTTATATGTTGCAGTGGTCGTACCTTTCTTTACTTTTAAATTTCGTTATCCGCAGGTGACAGGCATAGAAGGAACATACCGTCGCACCTGCGAATCCGTGATGGAGGTGCTGCACAGGCACAAGGACAGCGTCATGGCCGTGCTCGAGGCGTTCGTCTACGACCCCCTGTTGAACTGGCGGTTGATAGACGCGAGCCGCC